>UESW01004795.1:322677-392677 GCA_900491605.1 Calamus simplicifolius | reverse complement strand
AATAAAGACATATATGGTGGATAGGCATAACAAAGCCAGGCCAAACTGTTTCCGTATAATGCCCCATAAAAGGGTGCCTCAACTACAAACATAAAATATTGCTGGCCATAGATAACTAACCCAAAGAATCAATTGACAGATCAAAAATTTAAGATTCTGTCTCAGAACACATTCTGAACTCCATATATATGGTAATGCACGAATTTATTTTCAACCAACAATTGCTAAAATCTAATATCAGATCTTCATGTTCAAGGCCCCAGAAAGGTAACTTACCATATATTTGTCATTTTCTGCAGACATATGCCAGTAACCCCATAGAGCAATCTCCCAGTCCACAGTACCGGTCCAGGGCACAAATTCATAGAAAATTCCCCCATAGTGAACTCCAATCTATGTCAATGATAAAGAATATTAAAGATTTGGAAGCTATAATGTGCTATAATGAATTATGAGGAGCCTCATTTATTTCAATTTTTTAAAAAAAAAAACTATAATGATAGCAAACTTCATATGAAGTTGAAATGCCGTCTGATGGACATTTGACCATGACTTGAAAGAAGAAACTTATGCAGTGCCTTTTCAATCAACAAATGAATAAAAATCATGTTCCACTGGATGATTGGCATGATGAATAATAAGAGCAGCTGACCTAAAATTGCTCCTGCTCCTGTTAAGAATGAACGAGTGAATACGAGAACCTAACGTATAGCTGTAAAGTATAACGTCTGAACATATGAATACAGCTTTTTCAAATTATTATAGTTCTAATTCTGGCAAACTGATAGGTGGTTTTCAGGGGCCCATGTCAACAATTGATGATAACCAAAATCAAGCATGAACCACCATCACAAAATTCCAATTCACCCACTGCAAATGTAGCTCTAATGATGCAATTTGGTCATAAGTGTTAATGCAACCACATCCTGATATAAATTAAAACAGCAGCAATACATTATAAAAGTGGAGCCTTTTTTATCTTTCAATGTTGAGAAATAAGGGCTGCGCTCCCTAAACTTTACATTTGATGACTAACAGTGGCAATGACATCAAGTCAGCAGGGAACTCAAGTCAAACCTTTAACGATCCTTGTAGGTGACCATATTAGCAACCCAGTCCGCAGGCCTTTAAATAGCACGGAAGAATGGCAAACCAAGGAAAGAAAAGAAAGATAGGCTAGAAAGAAAGGGAGGGAGGTCTGCATGGCACTGCAACTGAATTTTCCATGCCTTTGAATTTAAGATTTTCTTTCTTCTTGAAATGGCAATGTAACCTTTCTCTTTATTCGAATATATGATTTGCTCTGTGCTTTTAAGTCTTGCAGTCACTTTCAAGCCTATGTTGTTTTTAAAATTCTACTCCGTCACCAATTTTAAAAACTATGGTTTTCTTCACAAGTAATTCTCACATGCCACCTCAAATTTGATTATTACTTGTTATATATATTTGAATATCTAGCCAACTTCAAGTTTTATTGCCATTTTAAAGTTCTAAAGTCTAGGCTCATTTCCAAAATTCCAGAGTTGTGCAGCATTCTAAAAGTTATGATTAGTTGCAAAGGTCTTGATTTATATTTCTTGTATATAAGAAACTATATGAGTTTGAATTTATACTTTGATTTTTATTTGGAAATTCTGAAATCATGAGTTTCTAAGTTAACAATATTGTGTATAAATGCATTCTGACTTGAAATTCAAAACATATCAGAACCTCTCCTGAATTTTTATTTTAAATTAGAGCTTTCTAATAAATGCTCCTCATATCCCTTCCAAATTTGGCCTATGTTCTGAAAACAATATCATTCTTGTAAAATATATGTATATCTTTGGCTTTCCAGTATACTTGACCTCATTCTAACCATTGATGAGGATGATATATAGGTTGATATCATCCAGGTAGGGGTGTCAAACAAACTAAGCTGCTCGAAATCAGCTCAAGAATAACTCAAAAATACAAATCAAGCTTAAACAAGGAAAACAAACTCAAAATTAATTTCAAACCAAACCAAAGATGACCTAGCTCAATCAGTCTTGTATCGATGAAGATAAAAATATATTTATATTTATAAATTATATAAACTATTGGATTAAGGTTTTAATCACTGTATTCTATTTATTCTTGGAGGCAACTAACTAATAATGTGCACTGGATTAAGCTTGAACCAAGCTTGAATCAAGATATAATTGAAGCTAGTACTGAACTTGATTCAATCTTGAATTGTTCGCAACTCGATTTAGAATTATTAAGCTAATTAATAAAGCTCATGTTTGGCTCAATTCAAAATTAAACACAATTTGAGCTTGCAATAATAGTAAACAAATCAAGTTGGATCCCATAACTCTATCTTGAAAATAATTTCAAACCAAGCTTGATCAGGCCCAAGCTTGATAAAGCTCAGTTTGATTAAATCCCAACATACAGGTGGTGCTTTTGGCCTTGTCATGTCATATATGCATTACCCACAAGTATATGTGTGGTCTTGAGGACATATGAGAATCTTCATATATGTAGACCTCATGTTAGTTGCTTTATGAATTTTGTGGCTTAATTTATGGCAAGAAGGATACAATAACCTCAGGAACCTTTGTAAGAAAATGTAATTTTATATGAATTACATGAACCCTTTTTTGAAAATTGTGTCCTGGTCATCTCACAATATCTCAATTTCCCTTAGAAATTTTGACTTTGTTATCTTATTTTATGATTGTTCTATTAGACCTTTACTTAGACCTTCCAACAATAATTTCTGCATGATAATAATTTATTCTTTTTGATGCATTTAATTTTTAGGAAACTTAAACTCTTTTGAACATGTTAAAAAAGATATTTATTGCAATGTCTAGCTCACTCCATCTATCAGAAAACCTTGTCAAAATGAATAACAATGGACAGAGCAAGCTTTTCAAAGGGAAAAGGAATTGGCGTTTAAGATGCATGCTGAATCTAGTGGTTGAGGCAACACTAACAAAATGGTAGTTTGTCTGTTTATTTATTGTTGTACGCATTTTTGAAGGTATAGCATAATCTATAATGGACTATGCTGAAGTTTTATAACTCTATTTTGTTTAAGATTCATAAATTGTAATACACCTTAATCATGCCATATTTGATCATATAGTTTGCAAAAATTTAATGTTAATTTTGCACTCATATATAATCATTTGTGAGAGTCACACCTTGATATTTAAATAAACCTGGTCCCAGGGCATGACAACCTGCTTGTGAAACTCCATCATGTAGCATGCATTGTTTATAACTACAATGCCGGAATTTACTCTTAACCCAGCATGTAACTGCTTGAATCCCAGTCATTAAACTAAAGTCTTCACAATAAGAGAGAAACATTAGGCAATATTATAATATTAATTAGTCATAAAAGAGAACAAAATCCTAATAATCATCCTAAATTTGGGGAAATATCAATGGTTAAGGGCATGTTTAGGAGAATCCTGCTGGACGGACGGCTAGATAGAGAAGGTAGAGAGGGTGAACGAGAGGGGGAGGGAGAGTCTTGAGAGAGGATGGTTGAGTAGCGGGAGGCTGCAAGCCCCAACCTAACCAGAAGGGGAAAAAGACCATGAGCAACCACTGACAAGTCTCTCTTCCATTCTACACTGTGGATTCCTTCCATGCTTTTCTGAGCCATCTGGCTGGATCACACCAGATTAGAAGAATTTGTTTTTCATATGACAAATACAAGAGGTAATTGCAGTATCAAAATGCATTCTTACATTTCCAGCTGTCATTTATCCTCTTGTTGACAAATACAATATTTTTTTATCCTTTAAATGCAAATTCTAATGATCATGTTTACTTTAGTCTATCTGCGAAAACGTTTGATTGAAATCTTATCCTAAGTCAGAGATTGCATAATCAACAAGAACAGATAATAAATTTTCTTAATGAGCTTTTATAATGGAAGTACAACTCTCCATATTCTTAACCTCTAAACATCAGTTAGTTCTTAAATATTAATTTATTGTAATCAAGGTTCGCCATCTCTATACTAGACTCCGTGTCAATACCGCACTGTTACAATGTCAATGCAGTTGATACGTGTGATCGGTTCAGCATATTAAGACTCGGTATGCCCTGGAACAGTCTTAATTCAATACTGGTATGGTATGCATGGTATGGGGTGATATACATTGGTACTGCATACCATGATTGTAATACAATTCTTTCCATAATTGCATGCTCAACTTGCATAGGCCTAAATATTTATATAAACCTAAAGACTTGTGGCTTGATTGGAAATGAAAATGGTAAAATGCTACCAAACGGTATACAAGAAAGTATCACACACAACCTTAAAAGTAACCTACCAATGCAGCATTTTCAAAGGTATCAGCTAATCCAGTTAGTTTCCTCAGGGCACCAGCTGCAGTCAAAGCAACTTCCCCTGATGCACCTTCAAAAACGTTACATTGAACCTGCAATAGGTGAAATAATCATTCAACATCATAAAATAAGGATGACTTTGGTTTAAACAGTATTCAATAATACTATCACACCAATCAATGAATAGTAAAAATCGCCAATGGCGACTGGTAACAGAAATGACAAGTACATAAGTAAAAAAATCAGGCAAAATGTAAGTTTGCTTAGACATTAGAAACCACGAATAACTTATTGGTAATTGTCTCAGAGGTCATGTTGCTACTCCAGGACCATTCCCTTAAGAAACTTTAGAAAAACCAGCATTTGTGGATGAGATATACTTGTTTCCATCCGGAAAACATTTTGTTCTCTTGAACACAGTCAACATTTTGGAGAAACAAAGAAATATGTTCATCTAACCATAAACTTGTAGTGATTAGCAACTATTGTCTTCTAACATGAGGATGAACTGGCCCAAAAGCTGTCTTTTGGCATCCTTATATTCTGGGGTCTTACTTTAATCTTGATGACTTGAGTTCTTGGTAGGTTATTTAAGCTTAGTTACTACAGTAAAGCTCTCATTTATGAAGCACTTCTCTTTGTGGCACACAATCCTTTAGCATAGAAGAAAGCAATCCAAAGACTTGTACCATCTCACTGTCATTAAAACATAAAACATGGCTTTCTATATTGATTCATAAGCTCCATGTGGATTAAGCTTCCAGGAGGCAGATGGATGTTCAGATAACTCCATTCTTGGTTTATATATCCAAGAGTTCCAGCCCGAACATTCCATGCACTGCCTACCAGAGGTTTGGTTATCAGAAGTGGACTCTCTTCAGCATTCATAAAAAGATTTCCGTACAACAAGCCGAAAATCTGGAGTTATTAGAGAACTAGCTATCATTGACATTCGTCTGCCACTCAATCTTTTATTAACTTAGAGAAGGCACTTAAAAAGTAACACGAGAGGTAAGTTATCAATTGAAGTTGAGTATCAATGGTAAAAATAAATGAAATTTATAGGGATNTGATGTTTTGAGCAGAAAATCCTCTTCAGAGTTAGTTGCTATGATTACTTCCTAGCCTCACATTTTGAGGGACCTTGAGAGATGGGAGGTTGGATTGAGAATACAGCAGTCTATGGACTTGTAGCAGCACTTGTACTCCAGCCAACCCTAGTAGACAGGATCAAGTCCTCCCAAAAGGAAGATCCAGAATTACAAAGGATTAAAGAAGCTGTACAATCAGGAGTTCAAAATAAATTTTATGTAATGGAGGATGGATCCCTGAAATTTGAAGGTAGACTTTGTGTGCCAAACATAGAGGAGCTAAAAGCCGAAATTTTGAAGGAGGCTCACTACTCTCCCTATACTGTGCATCCAGGTGGCACTAAGATGTATAGAGACTTTAAAAAAAATTGATGGAAGGGTATGAAGCGGGAGATTGCTCAGTATGTGGCCAAGTGCTTGGTGTGTCAGCAAGTGAAGGCCGAGCATCAAAGGCCTGCGGGACCTCTTCAATCTCTAATGATTCCTCAGTGGAAATGGGAAAAGATTACAATGGACTTTGTGACTAGTATGCCCAAAACTCTCAGGAGTAATGATGCAGTTTGGGTTATTATGGACAGACTAACAAAATCAAATCATTTCCTACCTTTCAGAGTTGGGATCTCTAGTAAAAGATTGGCTAGTTTGTATATTTAGCAGATTGTGAGACTACATGGTGTTCCTGTATCTATTGTATCAAATCGAGATACCAGGTTTGTGTCCTAGTTCTGGAAAAGTCTTCATAAAGCCATGGGAACCAAATTAAACTTCAGCACAGCCTATCACCCCCAGTCAGATAGACAATTAGAGAGGACCATATAGATTCTGGAAGATATGTTGTGAGCCTGTGTGATGGACTTGGGTGGAGCATGGGATAACCACTTACCTTTAGTAGAGTTTGCATATAATAACAGTTACCAGGCCAGTATTCAGATGGCTCTATTTGAAGCTCTATATGGTAAGAGGTGCAGATCTCCTTTATGTTGGGATGATGTGGGGAAAAAAAAATTGCTAGGCCTTGAGCTGATTCAGCAGACAGTTGAAAAGGTACAATTGATTAGGGAGCGTCTTCGTATAGTTCAGAGCAGGCAAAAGAGCTATGCTGATGTCAAGATGAGGGAATTGGAATTTCAGATTGGGGACCATGTCTTCTTAAAGGTATCACCAACCAAAGATGTGATGAGATTTGGGATTAAAGGAAAGCTGAGTCCATGTTATATTGGACCATTTGAGATCTTGAGCAGAGTGGGAGAGGTAGCTTATAGCCTGGCACTGCCTTTGATACTATCTGGGGTACACAATGTGTTTCATATTTCTATGTTAAGGAAGTATATTCCTGACCTCAGCCATGTAATAGAGTATGAACCTATACGGTTGAAGAAAGATTTATCATATGAGGAGCATCCTATGCGTATCGTGGACTGCAAGGATCAAGTTCTGAGATGACGTATAATTCCCTATGTTAAGGTTCAGTGGGGTAATCATTTTGAAAGGGAGGCTACTTGGAAACTTGAGGAGGAAATGGAAAAAAAATATCCATAATTATTTGTATCTTAATATAGATAAATGATGTATCGATGACTTTTGACCTTTGAATAAAATTTAGTTGATTATGGATAGAAAATTTGAGTTCTATATTTTAATGGAAGTGTATCAATTTTGAGGCCAAAATTTTTATAAGAGGGGAGAATGTAACCCCCGGTAATTATTTTTTGGGACACCTGGCACCTAGTTTTTCTTCTGACGTTTAGGTCCCGGTGCGACATCTGGATTCCTAAGTCTTCGCGTGTCGAATGGGTTCCCGATCACCGTGATCCGAGGCATCGCGAGGATACTTAAAAGGAGATCGAGGGTAACTCTCTCCTTCATTCTCGTGCATGTCTTCTCCTGGTAAGTCCCTGCTCATGCCTGAGCGAGAGAGAGAGAGCCAGAGAAAGAGAACTGTGTGGTAGATAAGAGAGAGAGAGTCGGGCAAGGAGGAGGCCATGGTGTCCTCCTCCCGTGCCAACCTTGGTTCGGGTCCGACGGCGTGCCCGTCGCCTCGCCGGGCCTGAGCTCTGGCCGGTGGCCCCATCGGCACTGAGGGCATACGTCCGATGAGAGTTCGGCCGGCCGGTGCTGGCCGGTCGTGCCACCGGCACAGGCATGGGCTGCAGGAGTGAAGAAGAGAAAGAGAAATAGGGAGAGGGAGAGAGAGAAAGGGGGGCACGACCGTGGCAGCGGCCGGCTCTGGGCCGATTGTCGGCGACCGGCCCACCCCCGAGGAGAGCCCAGCGGCGGCTCTGGCCGCCAGCACATGCTCCTCTATTTCGGGTGAAACAGGGGAGCGGGGATGAAAAAAAAAAAAGAACCGGGGGATGCTTGTTGGGCCGATTAGGCTGTTTTGTATTTGGGCCTGGTTGGGCCGGCTCGTGTGCCATTTTTGGGCTATGTTTTAGGCACTATATTGGGCCAGGATTAGGAAAAAGAAAATATGGCCCAGATCAGTGTTGATCCTAGTTTCTTGTGATATTTTTATTTCCCCATTTAGGCACATATATTGAGAAATATTTAAGTCCAAAGTTGGGCATGTTGCTGCTAAATCACTTGCGATGAGCGTCGGGTGAGCTGAGATCTCCGCAGGCCTTCGAGAATTCAGAGAGGGCACCGTCTTCCTTCAAGAGCCTGCAAAAAGTCCCGGACCGGTGGTTTCGGTGGGGACCCTCCGACGCCCAAGTCATTGGGTTGTAGAACAGGAATGTTGTATATGAGTAGAGCTTGAAAGAGAAGAGAGAGAGCACCCCCCCCCCCAGCATTGAGCTCGGGTCCTCCTCTTATACCTGTCTGGGGGGTCACGTTTACCTCCTACTGTTAGAACCGTCAAATCTGCTTTGCTAGGATGAGCTCCACCGAACAGCAAGTGGGTGGGCCGTTGCTGAATGGGCGCCGTGTGTGCCGTTAACTATGGGACGTGCTAGTACCTGCCCGTGATTTCAGTGAGCGAGATACACGGTAACGGATGTCTCAAATTTTGGGGTCCATTACCTGAAGTGGGTTTTAATGTACTTAGGAAAATAAGGCACCAAGTTAGAGCTGGAGCCAGAGCTAGAGGCCAGAGCCGTATGCCGGAGCCGACGCTGGAAGCCGGAGCTAGAGGCCGGAGCCGCAGGCGGAGCCGCAGGCCGAAGCCGAGCCGGAGGCCAGCCGACCGGAGGCCGACGCTGGAGGCCGGAGCGTATGCCGAGCCGACGCTGGAGGCCGAGCCAAGGGCCGGAGCCGGAGGCCGAAGCCACGCTGGAGGCCAGAGCCAAGGCCGGAGCCGAAGGCCGAAGCCGACGCTAGAGGCCGGAGCCAAGGCCGGAACCGGAGGCCGGAGCCAAGGGCAGGGACAGGAATTCCAACATCCCAAAATGAGCTATCACATCATTAATTCAAAATTGCGCAGGGTGTTATGACGCCGCCCAAAGGAGATGATCAGTCGTATCAGATGCCCCCCACCCATAGATGGGTGGGCGTACATGCCAGCGAAAGGGGTGTTAATATCCACCAGCGGCTGATCTCCGTGCCATTATTTCGTCCGTTCAGGCTGTTGGGATTAGGGAAGATTTTTCTCGGACGAGGAGTTGTAAAAAGGTGAGCGTCATCATTGCGGTAAGGTCACCGCCACCTTTTTATTGGTGGTATTTTTTGCGTTTCTTGCGCCGATGGCTACCGAAGCGGTTTCCAGTGGAAAGCAGACACATGGCCAGATCGGACAACCGCGGGATGATTTGAAATGGGGTTATAAAAGAAAAGATCATCCTTATCTTCCAATCCCCACCTCCTCTTACGTTACAACCTCCTACCTTGAATCCGCAAGCGTCCATTTACCTTCTGTTTCTGTTCCCTTCCTCGTGCTCCTTCAATCTCGGTTCGAGTTTTCCAGGTTAGTTCCCATGGCTTCTTCGCCTTCTTGTTCTATTTCCAATTCTGGGGGTCGTTCCCCCATTCCTTCTCAACCTTCTGCTTCCTTACCGACTCATTGGACCACCCCATCTTCTGACCATACTTTGTCGGAACGGCGGCGGTCGGTCGGACGCCCCGCAACCGGAGTCATCCGGCCGTCGGACGGACCTCCCCCCGGTGCCGTCCGACAGCCGCTGGTCCCTTCAACGTTGTCAAGGAGTCCCCCAAGTGGACTGCCTCCACTATGTCTGCTCAAGACATAGTGAACCTAGGAGCCAAATATAATTTTCCTCCAAACATGCGTCCGTCCTACCCTGCTCCTAGTGACAGGGTAACTTCTTCCCGTCCCGGAAGGGTTGCTTTGTACGGAGCCTTCTTTAAGGCAGGACTTCGATTACCCATTCACCTTTCATCCTCAACCTTCTAGATAGATATTCTTTAACACCCTCCCAATTAGTCCCTAACTCCATCTGAACCATCGTTGGCTTTCTGATTCTCTGTCACCTGCAGGGTATAGAGGCTAGCATCTCCTTATTTCGCAGTTTCTATACCCTCCGCAAGCAAGCGGGTTGGTGGTCCTTTACCCCTAGACCCACTAGGATCCTCAAATTGTATCTTCCCACCTCTATCAAAGGGTGGAAAGATAAGTTCTTTTTTGCCAATGTCGAGGGGATGAGTGGAAGCTGGGGAACACCAAATACTGACGCCAATAGGGACTCCTCCATCCTCCGAGGGATCGAATGGCATTTGGGCAGCTTCTGACTGCCGATATCCCTCGGTGCAATCAGCTTCTGACCGACGAAAACCTCGTCTCGCCGGCCTTATTCCATCTAGCGGTGAGCACTTGATTACTCACATCTTTCCCCTTCTCTTCTTCTCTTCCTTTTTTTTTCTTAACTCCTTTCCTATTTTTTGATATAGGAATGACACCATCACTTCATGAGATCCGGCAAGCTGTTACCAAGAAGAGAAAGGCAAAGGGGAATGGGGCCCCCCGAGAGGAGGGCCATCACCAAGATTCCCAGGAGGGCCGACGCTGGAAGGGCCAAGGCCGTGGAGCCCTTGCGCGGGCACAAGGCGGTAGGAGCCCAAGCCAACGAGCCCATAAGGAACGACGCGGTAAGGGCCGAGGCCAGCGAGGAAGTTGGGCGAGCAAGGCGGGAGGAAACGATTTGCCTTCACTGATACCGGCTCCCCCTTCTGTTATTCTGCTCGATCCCTCTCCGGAGCGAGTTGCGAAAGCACCGTCGCCCCCGCCCGAAGCCGTCGAAAAAAGCCGGCCCACTCAACTACAAAGCCGACTCCAGCAGCTGTCATACCTCCCAAAGGGGCAACAACCGAGGTGCCTCCACCAGCAAAGGTGCCGGAGGTGGCAGAGTCAGAGGAGGAGTCCTCCCACGCGGCCCCCATGCCAGCGGAAGGGAATGGTGTCGATCCTTCCTTCCAATCGATTTTGGCAAACTACAGTCGCTGGGCCGAGCGAGCATTGAATGAGGCATCCGTGTCCAAAGAGTTTCTTCGACATCAGGGGAGGGCTACCTTCTTCGAGAGGCGTCTGTGGCACACCTCTGGGTGAGCTTTGCTCTATTATCAACCTTTTCATCATCATTTTTTTTTAGACTGTTTTCTTCGTCTAACCTAGACACTCTGCCCAGGCGCTGAATTCTATGATTGCCATGAGGGACATTTGGGCCCTGGGCGATGCTGCTCTCAATCAATCGCTGGAGGAGATGCAAGCGCTCCAGGCTAGGGCAGAGAGGGCGGAGATGGCCCTGGAGGATACCCGAGCAGCATTAAAGGGCGAAGCCGAAGCCATCGGCTAAGAGCCGAGAAAGCAGAAGAGGCACTGGAAATTGCCCGGCGTCAGGCGGCCAACGAGCTGGATAATGCTCAGGTGGCCGAAGAAAAACAAAGAATGGCAAAGGAGAAATTGAAGGTGGCAGAGTGGAAATATACATATTGAAGAACCGATTACACTCCGCCACCATTGAAATAGGTGTGGCTGAAGAGAGAGCTGAGAATGCAGAAGAGATCATCCGCCAGTCTGATGCCAAGATTATAGATCTTAAGGTGGCGGTGATCGAAGCTGAAAAGAAGGCCGCCGAGACCGAGCAAAAGATTATGGATGCCGAGAAGAAGGTTGCGGAGGCCGAGCAGAAAGCCTCCGAGGCGAAGAAGAGAGCCACTGAGGCCGTAGAGAACTTCAGGAAGTCTAGCGCCTTTAGCAAGGAATTGGCCGAGTCGACGGCATTTGCATACGAGGGCGGCTTCCAGAACTGCAAGGAAAAGATCCAAAAACTCTACGGCCTCGAGGGGATCGAGGGGTTGGAGCCAGACGAAGTCCCCGAAGATGACAACTTAGCTCCAAGTGATCCTTAGTCTTTTCCACTTTCATTGTATTGCTTCAAGTCCGATTTAAATCGGTGATTTTGTAAACTTTGGCTATTGATGAATCTTTTGATCTGTAACGCTTATGTCTTGGATCATAATTGGGTCTGCTAGTGTGTGAGTTGACGCGAACCAAAAACCTATGGCCAAAAAATTACAACACGATTTCTTTTCAGGACATTAGAAAATAATTAGAGAACTGATGCGGGATTAGTCTTAGTCACAGACACAAAGGTCAGAACAATAGATAGTGTAGGACCCCGCTCGTGCCGACGCGAAGTCGTTGAATGCCTAACGCGATGTTGAATATGCCGACGTGAGTCGGGCATTCAGTGCCAACACGGAGCCGGGCCTTAGGTGCCGGTGCGGAGCCGGGATGAGTGCTGACATGAGGCCGGGCTGAGTGCCGACGCGGGCTGGGCTGAGTGCCGACGCAGAGCCAGGCTTTAAGTGCCGACGTGAAACCAGGCTTTAAGTCACGCGGAGCCCGGCTTTAAGTGCCGACGCGAGCCGGGCTTAAGTGCCAACGCGGAGCCGGGCTTTAAGTGCCGACGCGGAGCCGGGCTTTAAGTGCCGACGCAGAGCCGGGCTTTAAGTGCCAACGCGGAGCGGGCTTAAGTGCGACCGGGCTTTAAGTGCTGACACGGACCGGGCTTTAAGTGCCGATGCGGAGCTGGGCTTTAAGTGCCGACGCGGAGCCAGGCTTTAAGTGCCGACACGGAGCCGGGCTTTAAGTGCCGACGCGGAGCCGGGCTTAAGTGAGAAGTACGATCATTCGAAAATGAAGCAATGAGAATACTTTGAATAGCACTCTGGCAAGCAGGTTCAAATTAATGGAGTTAGCACATTATTGATAATACCGACGTAGATTGTCTACGTTCCAAGTGCGGGGGAGAGGTTTCTGTCTAGCTCTTCAACTCTGTATGCCCCGTGATGAAGCACCTCCGTGACACGATATGGTCCTTCCCATTTGGGTGCTAGCTTGCCTCCTTCCATCGGCTTTGATACTTCAGCTCATCGTAGGACGAGGTCTCCAGGGCAGAATGTCTTGGACCGTACTCGAGCATTGTAGTATCGGGCCGCTCGCTGACGGAAAGCTGCCATGCGGAGTCGCTTGGTCTCGCAATTCTTCCACTATGTCCATATCGGCCCGCAGCTGACTTGGGTTGCTCTCTTCGTGGTATAACTCTGTCCGGGGACTGGGGACACCTATCTCTACCGAAATGAGCCTCGGTCCCAAAAAAGGCTGAAAGGAGTTTCCCCGGTGGGGGCTCATGGCGTCGTGTGGTAGGCCCACAATACACTGGGGAGCTCTTCCACCCAACGTCCCTTACAGCCATCTAGCCGGGCCCTGAGTCCTTGGAGGATAATGCGATTGGTCACTTCGGCTGCGCCATTGGTCTGGGGGTGCCCCATAGAGGTGAATCGTTGACGAATGCCCAGCCCAGTGCAGAATTCCTGGAAGGCCACGTTGTCAAACTGTCGTCGTTATCAGTGACGAGGGTGTGTGGCAGCCCGAATCGGCACACAACAGACTTCCAGAAGAAGGATCTTACTTTGCCCTCGGTGATCTTGGCGAGAGCCTCAGCTTCGATCCACTTGGTGAAATGGTCAACGGCTACTAATAAGAATTTGCGTTGTCCAGAGGCTGGAGGGAATGGCCCCAGGATATCCATACCCCACTGGGCAAAGGGCCAAGGTGCAGTCAGGGGGGTCAGCTGGGACGTCGGTTGGTGTTGGATATTAGCATGGCACTGGCAACTGTCACACCTCTTGACAAGCTCGGATGCATCTCCTTCATTGTCAGCCAGTAATATCCCTACCTCAAGGCTTTGTACGCCAGAGCTCTGCCCCCAGATGACTTCCACATATGCCTTCATGTATCTCCCGCAGGATATAATCCGCTTCTGTGGGGCCAACGTACCTGAGAACTGGGTATGAGAACGACCTTCGATAGAGTTTTCCTTCCATTATAAAAAACTTCGGGGTCCGTCTTTTGAGTTGCCTGGCCTCGGCAGGGTCTTTAGGAAGGGTATCATCGGTAAGGGACTGGATATAAGCATCCATCCAGGAAGGCTCCTGCTCAACTGGTAGAGCTTCTCTCATTACTTCGATACTTGGGGCTTCCAGGTGCTCTATATAAACTCTTCCCAACATCCCATCGGCTGAGGTGGCAAGATGGGACAAGGCGTCTGCTCTAGCATTTTCTCCTCGAGGAATACAGCTAACATTGAAATAAGTTAAGAGAGAAGCTTGCAACTGCACCATACTCAAGTAGCGGGACATGATACGATCCCTCGCTTCATACTCCCCTGTGATTTGGCCAGTGACCAACTGGGAGTCAGTGAACGCTCTAAGGCGCTTCACCCCGAGCTCTCAGGCTAATCTTATCCCAGACAGTAGGGCTTCATACTCCGCCTGATTATTGGTGGCTGGAAAGAGGAAGCAGAGTGCACACTCGGTTACAACTCCGTCCGAGTTGGCCAGGATGAGGCCCGCTCCGCTCCCTTGAGAATTTGATACCCCATCCACATGAAGGATCCATTTATCATCTCCGGTTCCAGGAATCGAAGGGTTTGCAGAGGCCTCTTCAGGTTGCTCCTCACCCCAGGTACACTCGACCAAAAAATCTGCCAGGACCTGGGATTTCATGGCTGACCGAGGGCGGAAAGATAGATCAAATTTCCCCATCTTGAGTGCCCACTTCGCCAATCGGCTCGAAGTGTCTGGGCGAGCGAGAATCGTCTTTAGAGGTTGGTCCGTGACCACCACGATCGGATGAGCTTGAAAATATGGTCGGAGGCGCTGGGCTGACACGATCAACGCGAAGATAATCTTCTCAATCTTTGAGTACCTAGTCTTCGCATTATGGAGCACCTTACTTATGTAATACACCGGCTTTTGTGTGCCGTTGGTGTCCATGCAGACCAGCACGGAACTAACGGCCTCGGGAGAAGCCGCGAGGTATAGAAAGAGTTCTTATCCACCCGTTGGCTTGGACAGCAGTGGCGGGGTGGATAGGAATTCCTTCAGCCCCTCGAGGGCCTTCTGACACTCTTTCGTCCATTCGAATCCATTGGCCCTACAGAGCGCCTTGAAGAAAAGCAAGCACCTCTCAGCGGACTTATACAGAAAATGGCTCAAGGCCGCCACCCTTCCCGTTAGGCGTTGCACTTCCTTCTTATTGGTGGGAGACCTCATGTCCAAAATGGCTTGAACTTTATCAGGGTTTGCTTCGATCCCTCGCCGGGTTACCATGAAACCCATGAACTTTCCGGCTATCACCCCAAAGGCACACTTGCGTGGGTTCAGCCTTATCTGGTATTGGCGAAGGTTGTCGAAGGTCTCCGTTAGGTCGGCGATATGGCTGGTGGCGTGGACACTTTTTGTCAGCATGTCGTCCACGTAAACCTCCATGTTGCGTCCTATCTGGTCCTCGAATACTTTGTTCATTAGCCTTTGGTAAGTGGCCCCCGCATTTTTTAGCCCGAATGGCATTACCTTGTAGCAGTACAACCCCTTCTCAGTTATGAAGGAGGTAGCTTCTTCATCCACCGGGTTCATCCTGATTTGGTTGTACCCAGAGAAGGCATCCATGAAACTAAGGATCTCATGGCCGAATGTAGCGTCCACCAGTTGATCGATCCGAGGCAAAGGGAAGTTGTCCTTGGGGCATGCTTTGTTGAGGCCGGTGAAGTCTATGCACATCCTCCAGCTTCATTAGTCTTACGGACCATCACCACGTTGGCCAACCATTCGGGGTAATGAACTTCCCGAATGTGGCCCGTAGCCACCAGCTTACGGACTTCCTCATCGATGGCTTTCTGTATGTCTGGAGTAAAGCTTCTTTTCTTCTGTCGGACCGGCCGGCACTCTGGCCTGAGATTGAGCCAATGGGTGATCACCTCCTCAGGGACGCCTGGCATGTCAGATGACGACCATGCAAAGATGTCAGCGTTGGCACGCAGAAAGGTGAGGAGTCGATCGCGTGCCTCTTCCGGAAGCAGCGCTCCAACCTGAACGGTCCTTGTCGGGTCCTCCCCCAAGGGAGGGTCAGGAGGTGCTCGGCTGGCTCTCCCCTCCTTCCCAACTCTCGGGGGTTAAGCGTCTCAAAGGCTTTTGCCGACGCCGCCTCCAGTGGACTGGGAGATAAGTGGCAGCAAAGCGGTGGCGGGCTTTGCTCTCCCTTCATTTCTCTGACTCCTTCGTCGGTGGGGAACCTTACCAACAATCTCTTGGTGGAGATGACGGCATCCAGCAAATTTAAGCCCGGCCTCCCCAGGATAGCGTTGTTAGCCAACGGGACCCGGACCACCAGGAAATTTATGACTACCGTACTTTGACGCGAAGGAGTCTCAGCCGTGACAGGGAGGGTGATCTCCCCTTCAATGCTCACAGAGTCTCCAGTAAAGCCCATTAAAGGCGTGGTGATGGGTCGAAGGGAGGAATTTGACAGATTCATCCGAACAAAGGCCTCGTAGCTTAAAACATCCACCAAACTTCCACTATCAACTAAAATTCTTTTTACAGGGTGTTTGGCTATGGTCATAGACACGACGACACTATCGTCATGCCTATTAACTACCCCTTCTAAATCCTTTCCAAAGAAAGGAATTACAGAGTCTACCCCCTCTCGCTGTCTTTTCAAGCTGCCACCTGCCCTCAGGAAATCATAGCTATGGTTTTTTCTGTAGGGGCATTGTCGACGCCTGTCGAAGGCACCGGAGGCATCGATGAACCCGGAGCGGGAAGGTTTCCCCTTCGAACGAACTTGCCCAAGTGACCCTGCTGGACAAGCTCTTCAATGGCCTTCTTCAAGTGGCGGCAGTCCTCAGTGTCATGACTGTAGTCTCGGTGGTACCGATAGTAAAGCTCCTTGCTATGGGGGGTCCCTGACTTCATGGGAGGTGAACGTCGAAAGTAGGACTCCTCCTCAATTTCAAGTAGAATGTGAGATATCGGAGCCAAGAGGGGGGTGAACTGCTCCTTGGGAACAAGCGTCTGAGGCCGGTGGTCTGAGCGGTGGGAAGGCTCAGGCTTTTGGGACCGTGCTCCGGCAGGCTCCATGGATGCCGGTTTCTTGCTGAAACTCTTATCAGCTTCCCTCCTGGAAGAGTCCGCCTCGTCGGCGCGAATGTACTTCTGCGCCCAGCTTAGAAGCTCGGCGTAAGAGCTTGGAGGCTTCTTATCCAGGGAATAGGCAAACCTAGAAGGACGAAGTCCTCGCTTTAATGCCAAAGTGGCTACAGAATCATTCAAATTATACACCTCCAGTGCCGCCTCCTTGAACCGAGCGACGAAGTCCTTTAGGGTCTCGCCATTCCTTTGCTGAATAGCAAATAAGCTATCGGCCACTCATAGGATCTTCCGGCACGCATCGAAGTGGGCCAGGAAAGATCGCTCGAGCTGTCGGAAGGAATTGATTCTGCACGGTGGCAGGCGAGAATACCATGCACGCGCCGCCTTACGAAGGGTGGCAGGAAAGGCGACATATAGGAGGGAGTCCGTCGCTCCCTGGACCTGCATGAGAACCTTGTAGCTCTCCAGGTGGTCCAAAAGGTCCGTCGTGTCGTCATATGGGTCCAACTAGGGGAGACGGAAATGGGGCGGGACCGGTTCCTCCATGATGCTTTGAGAGAGCGGGGGACGGCGATCGTAGTCCGTCCCGTGAGGGTTGGCGATCCAGCGACTAAGCTCCTCCAACCGTTGATGATACTCATCGAGCCGTTGTTCGGCCCGACGAGTGATCTTCCTGTTGGTGTCGTCTTTAGATGAGTCAGAAGATGAAGCCTGTGAAGACCGCCGGTGTAAGGAGTGCACCCGTCTTGGCTCCTTCTCACCCGGCCGTCGGTGGGAACGATCAGAATGATGGGAGAGAGACCGTCGTCGCTTTGAAGCCTCCCGGCGATGAGGTTCAGGAGGCGAGTGATGAGAGGTCTCAGGCGGAGTCCCGCCTTGATGAGATTGAATTGCTACACGCCCCCCTTCGCGAGGCGGAGGGGGCTGAGGTATAGCGGCAAAGCAGTGTTCCTGCAATTCCCGCACCGCCGTCATCAGGTCATGTACTTGATGAGCCAGAACCTCAAGCCGGTCATGCTGGCTCATCTGTGCAGGGGGCGGAACATTGAGGTTATGGGATGAAAAGGTCCTAAGAAAATAATGAAATTGAAAATTTCCACTTCGAGTATAATTTCTCAAATTCACATTCTTCTCTACTTATCTTCAAAATTTTACATTTCTGAACTTCTCTCTTTAATGACCAAAGATCTCCTAAAGAAACCCAGCTTTTAAATTCAAAATTTTCAAATTCATGAAAAAAATGTGACTTTTAAACTTAAAACCCCCAGACACAGCCTTAGATCTTTCATCGGTCCCTAATTCCATTGGTGCTCCTATATGCGAAGAAACCACAGAATTTTCTAAAGGATTATCTCATACATAAATTGAGAGACCATAAGCAATGTCTCATGTGGCTGCACGTATGGTTTGGTTTACCATCTTTGGCAACACTGATTGGTTTATGATTTACCACCACAACCACCAACTTGCACAACCACGTGCAATTAGGTTGGCAATAATTCAGGTTCCTCAAAAGTAAAGGAGGCATACCGAGATTCATTATACAATTGCCACTGTCTACCTGGGCAAGCAGACTTCATCATGAAAGCTAAGAACTACATAGGACATAAATGGATATGAATTTGAGGCAGCAAACATTTGGTTCATATGCATCTATTGCATTCTTGTACATGCATACTACACCTAACATACATGAGAGGGAAGAGACCCACTGTGATTGTATATATGAAGCGTCCCTACAGTGGATTCTTTTGTGCATATTTCTAATCCATCCAGCACTTGGCGCTCAAGTTTCACTAAAGGCTCCTGTTAGGTTGGCCTACCAGTGGGTGTAGGCATGGGCCGAGGCAAGCCAGGCTTAAGCAGCCTGAGGAACCAGGTCAGCCAAGCCCCAAGTTGGGCCAACCATTTCTACCAGGACCCAGGCTTAGGCCTAGCGGGACTGGCCTGGCCCATACATGCATGCACACACATATTTATGTATATATAAAACTAAACGAAAAGTCGGTGTGGTGGTTACAGAGTGCATCGTTTTATCCCAACGTTCTACGTTCGGTTCTTTGGTAAGACCTTTAAAAAATTTGTTTTCCATTAAAATGTAAATATCTATAAAATATATATATATATATATATATATATATAAAATAAACTTTTCAAGTTGGGCCAGGTCAGATGGGCCAGGCCTAATTTTTTTAAGCCAAGACCTAACCCAAAATTTGGAAGAGCCTAAAAAGACAGGCCTGGCAGTCTTATGGGCCAAAAAATCTAGGCCCAAGCCCTGAAATTTTCAAGGCCAGCCCATAGGCCACCTAGCCCATGCCCCAGCTCTATCTACCAGCCAATACCCCAATGAGCCCTACATGCAAAGTTGTCAACTTCACTCTAATGGTGCAATTTTCTTGCAAAAGCAGAATCTAAAAAAATCCCTTATGAACATGACGTATTGACATCAAGAAAAGTCAGTTCAGGAATCAATAAATTATAGTGAAGTATAAGTTTGTAGTAAGAAATCAATTTTGTCAAGTAGTGAGCATATATAATAACTTCCATATAGAAACTTGTAAATAAAATAATCCATCTCCATCAATCCCTAGAGGCTGCAATGAGGAACAACTAGGAAGCATGCACACCAAGCATCCATGCAATAACAAAGTACACAAGCATCAACTCAACTCAACTCATCTAAGTCTTTTCCCAACTACATGGGGTTGGCTACATAAATCTGCTTTCTCCACTTTACTCTATTAAGGACTAAGTCGAAATTCAAATTACAAATAGTTATATCTTTTTTAATTATTTCTGTTCATATTAGTTTAGGTCTACCTCTACCTTTATCCTTACTATGGATTATTAAAAGATCACTCTTTCTAACTGGAGCATTTAAAGGTGTTTGTTGTATATGTCCAAACTACTGTAATCGGTTTTCTCTCATTTTATCTTTCAATTGGGGATACTCCTATCATTTCTCTTATATGGTTATTTCTAATTCTATTTTTTAAAGTTTTACCACATATCCATCTTAACATACACATTTCTGTTACACTTAATTTATTCGCATGTTTCAGTATTGCCCAACACTCTGTTCCATATAGCATAGCTGGCCTAATAGCAATTTTATAGAATTTTTCTTTCAAATTTAATGAGATGCGTCGATCATACAATACTCTCGAAGCACTCCTCCACTTAATCCATCCTGCTTTAACTTTATGATTCACATCTTCACCTATTTCACCTTCTTGCTGGATATTTGATCCTACATACCTAAATTTTTTACTCCTTAATATCTCTTGGCTTGCAATCTTCACTGTTTCTTCATTTGTATGTCTACTTCCACTAAAATTATATTTCATGTATTCAGTTTTAGTTCTACTAATCTTAAATATAATACAAGCAATAGATATAATGAAGATTATTGGCCATAAATATAATTTTAAATGTACTAATAGAAACAACAGACATCCACTAATAAATCTTAAACTTTTTTATCTTTTGCTCAACATGCTAAACACATGATTTTGACATTGCTGTAACTCTGAATGGTCAAAAAACAAATGAAATCCCTCAATAAGACTTTTGTATCTTAACGAATTTGTATAACAAAACTATTCATATTCATTATCAAAAAATTATGATACAAAACCAAAACTTTATCCATGCCTTCCATCATCACGTATGAAACCTTGATGCCAAAATGGGCTGACTTGGAAACCTTCCAAAACACGTTTACGAAATTCCTGCATAAATAGATCCAAACCAAGAATATTAAGATAGCATTCACTGAGAATGAAAATGAAAGTATATATTTGTGTTCACATGAAATTATATGCATATGCATGAAGGCATATGCAAGGACACATACATAAGTACCTATATAAAAAACATGCATCTCTCAAAGAAATATAATAAATATATGAATCAATGCATAAACACATAAAAACATATAATCAATACATGTTGTGAACAGCAATCAGTATGTATGCCTTACTCTGAAATCAAATAGAATGACATGTATAAAATAAAACCTGCAACTCTCAACTCATCGAAATTATAACACTAAAGAGAATAAACTGACTGCAAAAATTGTTCCTCAACTATTCACATCCGCATATAAACATGTTAACACTCGACCATATGCTAGTTTAGTGTAGCATAATTTATTGCTATGATAAGCACATAATTACAAGCATATAACCAAAAAAAAGGCATAACAACAAACAACCCCAAATACAACCCTGAAGAAACGGCATTAGTGCCTAAGTAATTGCTAATGTGGGTGGCAGGCCAGGGACCATGTTGGTGGGCTCCCAAATAGCCCAAAACTTAAGTAGGTTAACCCTGTTTGTTCAGCGTTGTCTATGACAATTTTTGCTTAGCATTGCTGATAACAGAATTAAATTCATACCCATAGGTAAGTACGACATGGATTATGCACAACTTTTGGGCATATTGAGCCAAACTCTGATGGTCAGATGCTCATGAAAGAAAAACAATTAAACGGTATGAAGGCTATAAGTGTAGAAACAAATAAGAAAACTAGAAAACACAACCAATTCACAAGATCGAGTGTTTGGAGGGGGTGAGAAAAGCAGAAGTGCATCACACTATCAAAATAAGGACAGGGACACAATATATGCAAAAGATACAGTAGTGGCATCACCACTGATGAGTACTCCAACAAGCTACCTATAGCATATAGTATGAAATATATTCTGTCTCATCTAGCCATTTTAGAAAATGACCAAACATGCATTGGCAGTTTAGCCCCATAGAAGAACCATTGCCCTGCCATGACATAGTAAGGAGGAATCCACTCTAGCAAGTGGGTAAATCACAAGCAATTTCTCTTTGGCCAAACCAACAAACTTAATTGTATGCATAGCAGCAAAGCTTATTTAAGCATGAAGACTGCAACAAACCTACAAGTCCCATCCTGCAACAGTACGTACCCTGGTGCCAAGACCAGTCAACATTGACAATAGACGAAAGATAATTGGTGCGGACACCAGGCTCAGGAAGAGGCTTCAATGACTTCAGCTGGATTCTTTATGGATGAAAGATTAAATTAAGTTTTAGTTCTGTATTTATTTTTCATTTGAGCAATTTTATTTCAATTGACTGTATTTGTTTGATTAAGTCATGTTTAAGTTCTTTATTGCAATTGAGTCGAAAGGAGTCCAGCCCAAAAACCCGATCTGGTTCAGCACAAAAAGAATGGGTGCATGGTCATGAAGTCACCAACATTGAAGCCATATCATCACGCCACATCAACAAGAAATGTCGCCCAATGAATAGAAAGATTTTGAATCAAGTCAAAGTCTCCACAACCACCTCCTCTTATCATGGGACGCCCCACATTCTCCTCTTCGCACGTCTCTTCTTGAAAACCACCTCCATAAATCAAGGGACGTCCATATTGAAAACTGCCTCCACAAATCATGGGACGCCCACATTAGAAACCGCCTCCATAAATCATAGGACGCCCCACATTCTTCTCTTCACTGGCCGAGATCTTCTTCCTCTAATGATAATATTATGTAAGTGCTTGGTACTCTATAAAAATGGCTCTTGGCTTTTTGTAAGAGGATGATTAATGAAGTTTTTTTAAGAAAATCCCCTTCTTGTTAGATGGGTCCCCTGTGAGAGGGTAGGCGTGAGGCCTGATGTCTATTTATATCGTCCACATTTTATCCTCCTTTCCCCACTTTGCTTTAAGCCTATTTTCAACCGATCAAGGATCCCCGGTTTCCATGGTTCCAAAGTTGCAGGTTGTTCCCACCATGAATCAAGGTACGAAAGCTTACAATATGGTGGAATCCCTTGTCATCCTCAAGTTCATTCCCTGAGTGCATCGATTTTACTTAAGTTTATTAATTGCTGGGAGAACCCTCTTTAAAATCCTTTCAGATCTGCAATTATTAGATTTACTTAGCCCTAATCTGAATGGTTTCTTAACCACAAAGATCTGCTTCTTTATTACTTTATTTAAATTCTAAATTCAAACTTTGTTTAGTCTTCTAAATCTCCTCCATAAAATTTCTAGTTCCTAAACAATGAGTGAATGCATGTATTATTTCACTTAATCGTTCATTTAATCTTTACTAATTCTATTAGAAATATATCCCACGTCGGTTGTCCCACATCATCATGGTATCAGAGCATGGTTGGTTAGGGCAAAATTTCTAGTTTTGCTTGCTCGTTGGATTATCTGAATATTGCAGTATATGGTCTGATGTTTTAATTGTTGCAGCGTGTAGAAAATTCAAAATTTTATGATTTTTGTTTTGCTAGATTCTTTATAATTCAAAGTATTTTTCAGAATTTTCTCAGGCATTATTTCGGACTGTGAATTTTCTGCCAGCCGAAATAAGGTCTGAGAACAGGTTTTGTTCTGTTTTCTGACTTGACTGGGTTCCAAGAACTACCCAGTAAAGCAACGAATTTTAAATTTAATTTTCTTTCACCTGTAGTATCATTATTGAGTTAAGAGTGTTCTGTAAATTTTTCTGAATTTTCTGAATATGTTACATAACACTCCCCTGCATCACTTTGGAGTTGCAACACACACAAATTCTGCACATGATTTTAGGATTCATATGATGTTGCATACATCTCATGATAAATCAAGTTGAGGGCTTGTGTGCCTAATTGCACTATGACAACTAGGTCAGGTACACCTAACCAAATCCAAGCTCAATCAAGTGCAACCATGGACCAAAATTTTGAGACCTTGGTGAAAACCCTGAATAATCAAATGGCCCGACTAAACCAGAATCTGACTGATCAATTGATCCAGACCATCCAAAGCATAACTGATCAAATGACCCATATCACTTTTAGGCTTAACCAATTAGAGGCAGGTACTCCTACAAGAACCCATGAGGCCCAAATGGAATTAGAGCCTGAACCAGAGTTAAGTATGCCCATCAACCCTAGAAGAGCTCTACACCAAGACCTTTTCCTGAACCCAAACCTAGAAGACCTATCAACCTCATTCCATTACCATCACATGCACGAGTATCTGAGTCCGCCGAGTCATATGCACAGCATATTAAGGAATTGCATAAGAAATTAGTAAAAAGATTCAAATAAGCAATGAAGTATATAGACATATGGCTAACTCACGTAAAACAATGAAGAAATTTAATGAAGGGGACTCTGTAATGATTAAACTTAGACCTGAAAGGTTTCCATCGGGAACTATGAAGGAACTACACACCCGGAGAGCTGGACCTTTCAAAGTAATAAAGAAGACCTAATGCATATGTTTTAGAGTTACCACCAGATTATGGCATTAGTTTCATATTTAATATTTCAGATCTGAAAG
Source organism: Calamus simplicifolius (assembly GCA_900491605.1). Taxonomy (NCBI): domain Eukaryota; kingdom Viridiplantae; phylum Streptophyta; class Magnoliopsida; order Arecales; family Arecaceae; genus Calamus; species Calamus simplicifolius. The sequence continues at coordinate 368,533 of UESW01004795.1, read as the reverse complement.
AATACAAAGAACCGGCATTAATTCCTAGTGAGCCTTTTAGGCCTTATCCTGCCTTTGAGAGTGAAACCCTACCTGAGTATCCACCAGCAATTCCACCAGATCGAAGAGACAGAGTTGAACGTATTTTGGATGACCAGGCGATTACCACTAGAAATAAAGGTTATCAATGTTACCTGGTTCATTGGCAAGGCCGACCTGAATCTGAGGACTCCTAGATCACCCGAGAGGATCTTCAACAAATTGCACCAGACTAGAATATCATGGACAGATTGATCCTTACTCAACAGGGTCAGTTCCTTCCATCCGGAGAGAATTGGTGCGGACACCAGGCTCAGGAAAAGGCTTCAACAACTTCAGCTGAATTTTTTATGGATGAAAGATTAAATTAAGTTTTAGTCTTGTATTATTTTCCATTTAAGCAATTTTATTTCAATTGACTGTATTTGTTTGATTGAGTCATGTTTAAGTTCTTTATTGCAATTGAGTCAAAAGGAGTCCAACCCAAAAATCCGATCTGATTCAGCACAAGAATGGGTGCATGGTCATGAAGTCACCATCATTGAAGCCATATCATCACGCAACATCAACAAGGAATGTCGCCTAATGAATATAAAAGATTTTGAATCAAGTCAAAGTCTCCACAACTACCTCCTCTTATCATGGGACGCCCCACATTCTCCTCTTCGCACGTCTCCTCTTGGAAACCACCTCCACAAATCAAGGGACGTCCATATTGGAAACTGCCTCCACAAATCATGGGACACCCACATTGAAAACAACCTCCACAAATCATGGGACGCCCCACATTCTTCTCTTTGCTGGCCGAGATCTTCTTCTTATAACGATAATATGGTGTAAGTGCTTGGTAGTCTATAAAAAGGGCTTCTGGCTTTTTGTAAAAGGATTATTAATGAAGTTTTCTTGAGAAAATCCCCTGCTTGTTAGATGGGTCCCCTGTGAGAGGGTAGGCATGAGGCCTGGTGTCTATTTATATCGTCCACATTTTATCCTCCTTTTTTCACTTTGCTTCAAGCTCATTTTCAACCGATCAAGGATCCCCGGCTTCCATGGTTCCAAAGTTGCAGGTTGTTCCCACCATGAATCAAGGTACGGAAGCTTACAATATGGTGGAATCCCTTGTCATCCTCAAATTCCTTCCCTGAGTGCATCGATTTTACTTAAGTTTATTAATTGCTGGGAGAACCCTCTTTAAAATCCTTTTAGATCTGCAATTATTAGATTTACTTAGCCCTAATCTGAGTAGTTTCTTAACCACAAAGATCCGCTTCTTTATTACTTTGTTTAAATTCTAAATTCAAACTTTGTTTAGTCTTCTAAGTCCCCTTCATAAAATTTCTAATTCTTAAACAATGAGTGAATGCATATGTTATTTCACTTAATCGTTCAATTAATCTTTACTAATTTTATTAGAAATACATCCCACGTCGGTTATCCCACATCAACAATAAGTAAAGGCATCAATACACACGATCTGGGAACAGCATCCACCCATGTATAAAAGGCTTATTTGACATTAAACTGGTCCTGAACAATGATGTGTGCAAATATTTGATGTATAAGCAAATACAAGGTCATGCATACCTATTATTGCATTCAAGTGTTCATATTGCTTTACATCACTTTCTAATGTGCTGTGTTAATGATGATAGATATTACATCATTTTCTATCTTAGTATTATAAAATAGATCCTTATTGTAGTTTGTTTCAAACATTAAGTTTAGGGTTTCATTAATGAGGCTCAGCTTAGCAGGGCTTCAATAACAAGGCTCAGCTTAGCAGTTGGCATTCCTCTCTCCAATTGGAACTTGGTAGGCGGCTCAGCTCATCTATATACTTATTCAGTAGAGCTTTTTGTTGTCAAGGTACATGAAAAAGCTCCTCAAGTCTCCAGAGAATTTGTAACTCATCTTCTACAGGAAAGGCAACACAGATCTCTTCAAAGATATAAGCTAGGTTTTAAAAAATAGCTCAAATATGCAGCACACGATGCATATGCAGGATGCTAGTTCATACGCCTGATAAAACATTCAAAAGGAGAAAAAAAAAGGAGAACTAAGTACACACATTTTTGCACTTGCTAAGAGCTTATCTTAGCGAACATGAAAATTAATCTAAAATAGTATCCATACCTTCTCATGCATTATATTAAAATTTTGAGTATGCCGACAAAATGAAAAGAACCTGCCAATTTTGCACAACTTGTGTGGGCTACTTCAGCATACATTGATGGTGCCTATGGACTTCCTATTCCAAAAACTATATTGCCTTGTTTGGTTGCAAGAAAGGAATCAAGGCGGCAATGGAATCAAGGCCGAAATGGAATTGAGGCCAAACAGGAGTAGAATAGAATAAGTGTAGTTATTCCAGTGTTTGTTTGGAATAAGGAATTTGAGCAAAATGGAATGCTAATTCCATTCCTCTGTTCATTGTGTGTATATGTAGTAAAACTAGGAGAATAAAATCAGATTTATTGTAAATTTACTATTCCATCCTTATATATAAAAAGTGTTTTAAAAAGTCAATAAACTCATTTTTTGAAATCATAACATAAAGTCCTAATATCAATGAATTATAAATTTAATATAACTCGTGATATCAATATAACTTGCATCATAGTTATATTAATAATAACAAGTTATATTATATATTATTTTATAAATATTATAGCGTTAAACAATACCTATATAATACTAAATTTATTATAATTTAACACTATATATAATAAAATTATTATATTAAATTTTTGTGTGATGATGAACATAACATTAAATTTAATATTATAACATTATAATATAACAACTTTCATATTATAAATATTAATTGTTAAAATATCAGAATATTAAAATTATAGCATTAAATATATATTATAATATTATAGCAATTAATATTATTATAACTGTTATAATATTATAATGAAAGTTGTTATATAATTTTTATAATATTACATAATATAATATATTTAATATATTATCTAGTAAAGTTGTTATAGTGAAAGTTGTTATATAATTTTAATGATATTATACCATTAAATTTAATACCATAACATTAAAATACAATAACTTTCATATTATAATATTAATTGTTACGATAACATAATATTAAAATTATAGCATTAAATATAATATTACAATTTTATAATATTATAGAAATTTAATGTTATTATAACTATTACAATATTATAATATTCAAATTCAATAGAGTTGTTATAATATTGTGACAAGCTGTTATATAATTTTTTATAATATTATAACATTAAATTTAATATTATTTTAATTATAATATTATATTATATTATATTAATAATTTGATATTATATTATACTTTAATTTAATATGTGCTAGACTTGGCTTTCAAATGTAGCCAAACCTAAATCCGGTCACCTTCCCCACCCTTAGATCATTTAGTTCATGGACCCAAAAATAAAAAAGTAGAAAAGGTAGAGCGACTCTCGGATCTATGTGCATTCAAGGGCGAAAGAGGGACCAGATCCTATATTTGGTTACATTCGAATATAGCCAAGTTCAGCTCATTTAATATTATTATACTATAATTTAATATTATATTATAATGCAAGTTGTTATTATCAATCTTTTTAAAGATTATGGGACACAAGTTATATTAAACTTAATATTAGAGGTATACTCCTCTATGCATAACATAAAGGAAAGTTGGAATAATAAAAAATATGAGTGGTGAAGAAATAGAATGGAATTTTGATTCATGAGTGGAGGTGGTGGAATACCCATGCTTCTAAGTAAAAGAATTTCCGTTCTAAAGAAAAGGCAATTTTGGCTTTATTTTAGATAATCAAACAATAGAATAGAATCGAAACTAAAATCGTCATTCCATCTCAGTTTTGTTTCTGCCCAATTAACAATGGCATATGGGTGCTGATTGGCCAAATGAGGTGGTTACCAGACAACATTCACATATGGGTGTTGATTGGCCAAATGAGGTGTGGTTACCATACAACATTCACATACATAGATGCATATCATGTGGTGCAAATCTCATTATTAAACAGTGGAGACAAGCATCAATAGATTATAACAGCATTGATGGATTATCTTCTCAAGTTGTTGATTGGTCACCAAGAGCCCTAGCAGGCATGGCATGACATGGCCACATCATCTTCAAATGCACAATATCTGGGAAACACATTATGGAGTATAAGTGCAAGCCAAGCAGGATATTAATGATTAAGCTTGCTTTTGCAAGTGGCTCTAAACATAACAAATCTCTAGTAACATCACTGAGTCTCTCGCTAAGAAAGAATACCTCTATTGCAAATTTAGGCAGCGGTGGAACCTAGGGGGGTGGGCAACAAGTTAGGGTAATCCTAAAACTGATACCAACCCAATCTAATTGGGTCAGATTGGTTCGGTTCCGAATGTTTATAGGGTAGGTTTTAGGTCCAAAACCTTGGAATCGATCCAATTTGGATCGATAAATTCCAAGGACCAATTCCTTCAATTAGGTTGGTTCTCGATTCTATCTCAATTCCAAGGACCAATTCCTTCAATTAGGTCGGTTCTCGGTTCTAGAGTCCAGCTCCTTGGTCTGACCCAAAAATCGAACATTTTAAAAAAAAAAACTAACATAATTTTTTTTAAAAAAAAAGATATTCTTAGGAATCAAATCAAAAACTTCAGGAATACCTTGGAACCAACCCAACTTGACCCATGCTCACCCCTAATGGAACCTGCTGTGAAACTTCTAAATATATAGTAGCTAAGAAAACCTACCTTCATCAAAAATTTGTGCTTAATCCACCTAGACTTGGAAAGTGATCTAGGTAAAAGAACATAATAAGAGATAAACTATTTTATGTGCATGAATACTCCATAATTATGCCTAGACCAAGGCATCATAAAGATTTGAAATCTCACAAATAAACCTCACATATCAACACAGAAGGTGGTGGATGGGCAACACATGGCACCTCACATGTTAGCACTAAGCTGGAACCTAGTCGAGGCTACCAAAATAAAAAAATTCAAAACTGATAAAATAATATTTAGTCCAATAAATGAAACATAAATCAATGAAAATTATCTATCTAGAAGCATCCAAATTAATCTCATATAATTTGCTAATGCACAAGTTTACAGCAAGCACTTGGGCATCCACCTGCATCGCTAAGGCAGTCAACTTCTAGACATTGCAAATTTTGCACAACTTCTTCACATGATCCAAAGAGAGTCAACTTCTAGACATTGCAAATTTTGCACAACTTCTTCACATTATCCAAAGAGAATCGTGATCAAGTAATAGCCTAGCATAGACATACAGAAATGAGGAAACCCTACCTCTTGGGAAGGCAGATTCATTCTTGATCTAATGGAAAAAGTCTGAGGATATTGAAAGTCTACTAATCATGCTGAGAAAGCAGGTAGGATGAGCTAAAGCAATCAACAATTTCTCACAACAGAGTGACTTTAAGATTTCTATTGAAAGATGAAGAATTAGAGAAGCCATAGAAGCAAAAATTGGCGAGCATCAATTTGTGGAATGCAGATCGATAGGAGTTCTAACTACATAGAATCCCATATTCCAATGTCACACTAGGCAAAACAGATATGCCATGCCCTAGAATTTTCCATATTAGAATTACACAAATCATCCACCAATCCAAATGCAAATCTTATCTTAGTTACGAGGTGTGCCGACTTTTCAGCATTTCCCAATCACATCTGTGACCAATTATTTATATATAACATAAAGGAAAACTAGATGAGCCAACAAAACTAAACCTAAGATAAAATAAAATAACATAATAAATAAAGACAATAAATATGAAAAAATGGAATATATAATATAGCAAAAAAGATAATACTAACATAGAAGATTAATAATAATAATAACAACTGGGCACAAACAGAAAAATAGAAAACATGCAAAAAAAAAAAATACAAACTACAAAAAGACAAGAGTGCATTAAGTTAAAAAGAAATGCAAAAAAAGCGTGCAACATTGAAACATGAAAGGTTGAAAATATTAGAAAAAATTGATAAGCAGGAAATAAAAGAAAATAAGTGAACTGAAAATTAAACATAAAGTACAAAAGCAAATGATGAAATACAAAATTAAGAACAGCATAATAAAATGAAACAACAAACCATATAAATTTTTTTAAAATTAAACAAATTTAAAAATAGAATAGAAGATTTAAAATAGATCAAACTTAAAATCATAATAAAAGATGAAGCAGAAATTCAAAGTACAAGCAAACCACACAACAAGTGCCAATTACATAGAGAAAAATAAAAGAAAACATAAGAGGCTCTTGAAAAAACACAAAACACTGAACTATGTAAAACTTAAAGTGCAGAAACATATATACAAAACAGAATCAAATAGAAGTTATGAAATTGAAAATGCACAGCAAAATATGAAGCAAAAAAAAAAAAAAAAAAAAAATTAGAACAGAAAATGAAACAAAATAAAACATGAAAAATAACTGCAAGGATGTCGATGAAAGTATGAAAAAACATGTAAAACCAAAAATAGAAATAAGAAAAGAAAATATAAGCAAAATAAACCTATATATATATATATAATGGGTAACAAAAGATTGAAAACAGAAGGCAGTGGCAAAATAAAAACTGAAATACAAATAAAAAACATGCAGACTAGCATAGTACAGTATACAAATCAAAATCAAGAAACAGGAAATAAAATAAAAAAAAGGATCATAAAATTGTCAATGAAAAACATATAATAAATTTCAAAGAAAATGAAAAAATAAAAAGAAAAATAATAAGTAAACAAAAAATAAAACAAGGTATATCAAATAGCAAAATGAAAATATAACAAAAATTAAAATTTTCAATTCATTATTAAAAAAAAGGCTATGTCGGTAGAAGAAAAGAAGGGCAGAGTGGGGGGAGGCGGCATGAGGACTGCACATAAAGAAAGGGACAATAAAGAGCAACTGGTACCAAGGATTGATAGAGAAAGGTAAACATGTGAACAGTTATTTAATGAGGATGACGAAGAAGTTGAGATAAAAAATTGACGTTGCCTATTTCAAAATTTTAGATTTGATTTCAGGTCAGAAAAGATCTCAATTAGATGAAAAGTACATCTATTAAAAGACTGCAGGCTACTCCTAGAAACTAGGCATTAGGAAAAACCCCAAAGTTGGAGACGTGCAAACATAATAATCTAAAAAATTAATAAATGAAAGGGTAAATTATATGATAAATTGCTAATGTTGCCTGTTTTGGATGAATGGCTACTTTCAAGGTTTCATTTCATGGCTGGCCACTGTATGTCCTTGTTGGACTCTTTTGTTTCATTTCATTTTGTGCATCACTACTAAAACTAATGTTTCTTTCGCACATGGCCACTCCACTTGGCAAAGGCCCCTTAAAATCATATGGATATTTCTTCTCTATCATGTATTCAGCTTGGCATGGCCCCACAAGATCAGATTGATATATTTTCTCCCATGAATGCAGCTTGAATGCGGCCACAAACTGTAATTCAAGTGCTAGCCACATTCAAGCAAAACTTGCACGCATCTTAAAGAAGCCTGTTGGTGTTTAACTTGGTTTTATTATTTCCTTTATGATTATATGAAAAAAAGATCTATGAAACTGAACAGAGATGAAGAAAGGCTCCACAACATCCCTCCCATCTTCACCTTTACCAGCAGACTCTTGGTGCTAGATACACCATTTATAATCTCTAGCCTCTACGTGCTCTTTGATTTGGTTCAGGAACAAAGGTTGGAAAAAAGAGATGCAATAGTTTTTCAACTTCTTCTATCCATACACACACATTTTAAATGTGCTACTCATGTCGACAATATTACAAGAACAATACTGAATTAAAAATGCTTAAATCCAGCTGGTAGAGTAGCATCTTTATCTTAAGATGCAGGCATGATAGGCCAACTCTAGTGATTAATATACAATGCATATCAGCAAATCCAAGTTGAGGGCAACGGCAATGAATGTTTGTCTACTCAACTCAACTCAACTCATCTAAGCCTTTTCCAACTACATAGGGTCGGCTACATGAATCTGCTTCCTCCACTATGCTTTATTTAGGACTAAGTCGACAAAGGCAATGAATGTTTGTATACACTAGTAAAATCATAGTAGCACATGCATTGAGAAAGAAAGAAAGCAAAAGGGGCATAACCTGAGGACGAACTTCTCCATCTGGAGGAGCTGAATCTTTCCCAGCAACAAAAGTGTTCCCCAATATTAGCTCATGCCTACCTATGAAATACCAGATAATTCATCACTATATTAAATATAAAAATATATATTATACATACATACATACATATACATATATATATATATATATATATATATAGAGAGAGAGAGAGAGAGAGAGTTGGACTAGGCTACACTAGCATGTAGCCAAGCTTCATATCTGGTCGTTTTTTCATCCTTAAATCTACACAGATCTCAAAGCTACCCAACCTTTTTCATCCTTAGGATCCATGATCCGTATAAATCCAAAGTTAAAAAGGGAAATTGGATTTAGGCGTGGCTAGCAGTGAGTGTAGCAAAGTCCCAATATATATCCACGAAAATTGAGATAAATGCATGCATACATACATATGTTATGTTAGTATGTATATATGTGTGTGTACATACATATACTACATACACACAAATATATGTATGTATATATGTATATGTTGAACATGAAATTATTAATTTCAACTAAAAAGTATATTATCAATTATAAGAACATTTAGCATGATCTAACATAAAAATAGAATAAGGAAAAGATCATATTTTGGGTCTCCAACATCATGTAACACCGGTATTATACAGCAATAAACAATATTTAATTAGTTAAGTCACCATTCAAGTCCATAATGTAACATGCTAAACTTGTTTTTCATTCAAAACTGAAGGATTTCCTCTTTCATATAAGTGGGATGAGGTTGACTTGCGGCTGGAACTGGTTGAAAACTTCTCTTTCCTTGTTCATCCAAAAAAATATCTTATATCTGTTGGTATACATATAGGTCAACTTGTAGTGCAAAAGGAGTATGAAGAAGCTACAAAGCATGGTGCAAAGATTCTCATCATATAACATAACCTTAAGCAAAACACTTTATTATATCTATGTCCTAACATTAATAAAAACTATAACGCACGCTCAGACTATTTCACTTCCCTCGGCTTCTGATAACTTGGCTGTGTTTCAATTTGGACAATTTTTTCCGTTTGTACTTTTCAGGTCCCAATTGGGAAAAGGCTTAAATGAGTTGAGTTGAGTTGTATTTTTTAGGTCCCAAATTGTTTATCCCTGTGAGTGGAGGATCATCTAAAAAATTATATATTGCATATAGCTATCAGGTTACTTTAAGATCATGCACACAACACTTCTTTTTGTCACTTCCAACTTACCTAGGCATTGTAAAATAGCCAAGGATGCCTTAAAATTATATGCACAACAACTAAAAGCTGGCATGGGGTATAGCTTCATCTGAGGTAAAGAGCTGCCTTAAAAATCAATAAATCATTAATTTGTGAATGATATTTTAGGAAATGGGCACAGAGACAGAGCAACAAAAGACTTACTTCCCCAAAAATTTTTAGATTTCTCTGTGAATTGGCATATGTATTTATCATCTGCACCAAGAATTTGAGCTCCAACCCCAGTAAATCGAGGCCCATGCAATGCCATGTCCAGCATGCTCATTTCATTAGGAAAGGCAGGATTCTCCACAGAGTACATGAAACAGAAGCTTTGCCTATGCTCGGGGATTGAGACCTTGAAGTACCAACCTTCAAAAAATGGCCGAGCAGTCCCATCAAAGTGGTATCTGTCAAGACAAATGATCATATAATTACAACCATAGTCATCTAACTACAAGAATATTCAACGAGAATAATGCATTATTACTTTCACATCAAACTGCATGAGTATTAATAAAATCTTCCATTTTCACCAAAAGGAGTATGATCATGCAGCATCTGTGTCAGATGACACAATACCACTAATATTGTGTTTCTGTAAACGCGATTAAAACGAAAACATATCAATTTGAAACGTGATTTAAAGGGGAAAAAAAAAACTGGAGGCAAGGACTCCCCATAACAGTTGAAGATCAAATCACACAGCCTTACCCGAAGACCAGTTATTGGCTAAAGGCCAGAATAACAGCCACATAAGAAAGCAATAATGAGATTGGAGGCTATTACTACCCAGATTTCAAGAAAATCCATGAATAAAGATCATCGATCCCTTGCAAAATGGTAGGATATTCGAGAAATGGAGGAATTCTTGGATAACCGAGTGACATATAAGAAAACTGCATTGCACTGACAGTGGAAGCTATAAACATCAAGATTTAAAGCAAAGTAAAGATCAATCCATTTCTACAGGGAGAGGAATTTCAAGAAACAGAGGATTCTTGGCTGTAAGATAAAGTAACATCAATACTGGAAGCTAATATATACCAAGATTCAAGAAAAACCGAAAACAACGATCAATCCTTCAAGAAACAGAGCTGGCAATAAAGACTCCTAAATCCATTTGAGCCGACGTAAATCTAAAGAACTGTCAGAGATATTAAAAAAAATACCCCGACGAAAAAAAAAAAAAAAAACTACCCGCTATGAGGAGTCCGAAGCTCTCTGTCCGGAGGAGTGGGCTTGTAAACAGGCGCGACCGACGCCGCTGACTCCTCCCCGCCCGACACCGCGACCGCCGCCACAACTCGAGATCTTGCCCGGAGCCCCCGCCCGAGACACAAGGGCGGGGCGGAGTTCCGGCCGACAACGGGCGGCGGAGGCGATGGGACCAGGGCGGAGAAGGGGCTCCGGCGGAGGAGAGTGGAGGCGGCGTCCATCTCAGATTCCTGGCATCCGAAATCGAGAAAGGATCAATTAAAAAATAAGAAAGAAGCGGTTCGGAGTTCAAGGGTTTGAGGCGGTTCGGATGCCCGATATGAGCGTTGAGAGTGTAGAAGCGGTGGGCAGCTGAGCTTGGCCTTGGAAAGACGCAAGAGTGTCGCTCTAGGCGGGCACACCTCGATAACGATAAGGAAAGACGCCGTGGCGTCGTGGAGGCGTTTCTTGTCACGTTTGGCTTACCTTAGCCGCGTGATTTATTATCGTGTCTTACCTTCTAAAGTGTTTGTAAAGCTTATAGCGATGTTTGGCCAGGGTCCCTGAAACTTTTTGCTGCTTCCGCGCGCATGATCTTTCGTATCTTGAAAGTTTTCGCTTTTTAAGTTGACGAAAGTGTCGGTAGATATGCTGATTGGCTTTTATGATTTATTAAAGTTATTATATATTGATGATTAAAAAAATTAATTTTTTTTATTTAATTTTTTTTGCTGAACTGTATGCTGCGTATGGAAGGATTTTATTACTGTTATTCGTTGGCTTCATAAAAATCTAATAATTATTTATCTATCATTCTTTGATTTGCGACATTCGATTTATACTTTATGAAGCTTATAGCATCAAGATTTAGTATATCTATCGAAAAATTAATTTAGCTACTGATGCCGCAAGGATGATCTATTATTATTTTTAAAATTTGAAAGCAGGATAACTTATGCCTTCTTATCCTTACCCAAATATTATATTTGATGTATAAGGTTTAACTTATCCTAAATGATACGATGATTCACTTATATCAATAATAATAATAATAATAATAATAATAATAATAATAATAATAATGTGTTTGTAGAGCTACCAGAATATTAAATGAAAATGCTAGTGCCCTATTAGCTCTTAGCTCAAATAGCTTGCTCTATAAATAGCTTTCTTTCTCTCTCTCTCTTTTTTTAAGTAGAATATATTAATACTTCATGAATTTTCTTCGCTCCAAACATAGATGTAAAGTTGTAAACTGACATATTAATAGTTTTTAATGCTAACAAAAAAAAAAATTGGATTCCAGATTTGGAGAAGGCAAAAGGTCATTTTATATTATTTGCACTGCACAGTATATTTTAATACTTATTATTTGCAACGCATAGGTACATTTTATATGAAACTAAAAAAAAGATAATGATCTTTAAAAAAAAAGGCTAAACAGTAATATCTAGTGCAATCATCCTGATCACGGAATTATATAAATATGGGACGGGGGTGTGATGCATATATTGTTTTCTAATAAAAATAAAATATATACATAAAAGAAAATAATAAGTAAATAGCAAAAAAGGTTTCGAGTGTTTGATTTTTTTTAAATTTTATTTCAAAAATTAAATAGATACTAGAAGAAGGACTTGATCTATATATATCATTTTTTTAGTTAAAAATAAATTTATATAATTAAACAATATATAACTCTAAAAGAAGGATTCAGATCTTTGAATTTTTTTCACTCGATTTTTGATAAAAAATTATATAAATAGGAGAATGGGAAGAAACTTCACATAATTACATTATGAGACAGTATAAATAGGGTGTGATTATAATATTGGGGGCTTTCGTGACGTTTAAAAGCATCATTTTCATCGAGAACCATCACAAGGGTAGTTTTAGATATGGATTTAGTGTGTTGAATTAATGGATGAAGTTTAAAAAACTCATGGGACCTAAGGGAAACTAACTTTAAAAGTCCAGGGTCGTGAGAAGAAATTTTTCAATCTCGTACATTGGTTTATCCATGTATTTCTAATGCCCATTCCATAGTCCAACAAATTAACCAAACTATATAGCATATTAGAGTTTATTTGACATCATAATATTAGATAAGAAATATATTTAGTTATATTATTTTTTATTTTTTAATTGTATAAATAACTTTTATTATTCATTAAAAAAAGTTAGAAACTGAGATATTTTTAGAAAAGCAAAAACCTATTTGCATGAATGCATATATATATATATATATATATATATATATATATATATATATATATATATATATATATATATATATAGAGAGAGAGAGAGAGAGAGAGAGAGAGTTAGATTTGATTACAAATCCTATCTTCTCTCCTACCATAAGAGTTTTAAAAATAGAAAACTATGGTTAATGAATGATATTTTAATTTTGAGATTCATGTGAAACTAAGATCGAATTTTGGCTTAGTAATTGCATATGAATATATTCAAGTCCAACTTTTTATTGTAGTATATTATATATATATTATGATATTAAATATAATATTGTATATATTTGTGGGATGCATTGAACCCTAAATGTCTTTTGCCATTAAAAAATATCATCAAAATTATAAAACATAAAAAGTAATAGTTACTATCAAGCATTTTTATGTTAAAAATGTAAAAAAAAGAAATTTTTATTTCTAATTTTTTTAAAAGAAAAGTGATAACAATGTGAAGCAAGTCAAAGAAAGAATTCGCATGCGATTAGCTAATGTTTGGGCCATTTGTTTCATCGTGCAACGGTATTGAGAAGTTGAGACAAATAAATTCCCTCATTTGCTCAAAAACTTATGCCGCAAGCAAATCATGGTGCAGGAAACTTTTAATGGGCCCTTTTTTTGTTACAAGCGGGCGATCACACACTCTAACGTGAGTCAAGCCCGAAAAATCTGAGTACAAAATTTGCTACAAAAGAACAGGGCAGGGGACCCCAAGATGCAAAACCCATTGACCGGGATAACAGGCAACAGTGGACGCAACCCAATCAGCGGCAGCATTGGCTTCACGAAAATATGCCGAATCTCAAAAACACAAGTAGTCTGCAGACAAGCAATGATATCTCTAATCAAGGGATTCAGAGCAGAAGAAGAATCCCCTTCCTGCCTAATCCACTGGATAATCGTAACGAATCTCCCTCGATGATCAACTGACGACAGCCCAAGTGACGAACAACGTAACTGATAGCAACCCAAGCAGCCTGGAGTTCAGCCATAGGGACCGAAACGTCGATGGAGCTATGACCTCCAGCCGCAAGTAACTGACCCTCAGGGCCACGGATGACAACCCTAAGCCAGCCGAACGATCAGAAACAGAACTATCAAAATTCACTTTGACGAAACCCGGGGGTGGGGGCTCCCAAGAGACAAATACCATAGAATGGAGCACTGCCGAAGCAGTATGGGAGTCCCAGAGGCCAAGCCCGACATTGTGAATACCAAAATAACAGCGAGAGTACTCCTTAGCATGAAAGAGAGCACGGCGGATAATCACCTGAGGTGAGGCTACCTCCTCAGCAAAAACAATCTGATTCCGAGCCAGCCAGATATAATAAGCCAAGTAGGCAGAAGATACACCCTGAAAGCAGGGTCCACGGCAGGTGACCGACCGGATAGTCTGCAGGAAAGACAACCGGATAGATCCCTCCTCCGATAGCCAAGGGGTAAAATGAAACAGCTGCTAAGTCTGAGAAGCACGAGGACACAGGAATATAACATGCTCAACAGATTCGACCTGCATACCACATATCGGACAGAGAGGCAATATAGCGAGACCACGTTCAGCCAGAAGGGAACAGGTAGGCAGACGATCTCACTTGAGCTTCCATAAAAAGAGCTGAATCCTGGGGTGAACAGGCAAACGCCAAATCCAAGCAGTATCACCAAGGCCGGAAGTCCGAGGATGGATACAGGCCACCAGATGCCTAGTGGAGGCAAGAGGAAGACAGGATCGACGCAGAGTCTAATATCCGGGCCCACTGAATGGGGAAGGGGTATAGTGGGAATCCTGCGAGCCAACTCAGTCCCAAACAGTTGAGACACCACAGGAGCATTCCAACCAACACTTCTGGCAGATCAATGAAGAAACAAGCAAAGAGGGCTCAATTTCCATGCTGATAAAAGTCGGCCAATGAGCTAAAGGAAGATCAGCAAGCCATGTATCCTGAATGACCTAAACAGAAGTCCCATCCCCAATCGTACAATGGATATCAGACATAACAGCAGGGGCAGCCAGACAGATCGCACGCTAGAGATAGGAACATCCACGAGGGATACTGACAGATGAGCCAGCAGTCCAGCCACCATATCTGCCGCGCATAACTGAACTCCAAAAACAGTGAGGATCCATCAGGAATCTGGAAGCATGTCTCGCAATAATAGCCTCACGACGGAGGACCAAAGACTGGATCCCGAGACCACCCTCCGCCGTAGGCAAGCAGACCATATCCCAAGCCAGAAGGTGGAGGTCGTGGCCCCCCTGCATAGATGCCCAGAGAAAGTCCCGTATACGTCTCTCAATCCGGCAAAGGCAAATAGACGGGATCAAAGCATTGGACAAAAGATATAAAGGAAGCGATGTCAGGATAGAACAGATAAGGGTAATACGCCCCATCATAGAAAGACCCGAAACCTGCCATCGATCCAAATGGGCCGCAATCCGACGATCAAGGACACCAAAGTCCTGCTGCCTGGGACGCCGACCCGAAATAGGGGTACCAAGGTAGACTAGGCGATAAGTGACAGAAGAGATACCAAGCAGCTGGGAGATAGCATCACGACGGCAAGGAGGAGTCGCAGGGCTGAAGTAGAGGATAGATTTATCCAGATTGACCAGTTGACCCGAGGCCTGACAATAAGCCAGAATGATATCAGAATATGCGGCTGCATTCTGAACAGAAGCAGAACTAAGCAGAATGCAATCGTCAGCAAAGAGAAGATGAGTGAGAGGAGGTCCTTGAGGTCCTGGCATATAAGGCTGCAAAAGAGAAGCTCCAACCGTCTGGTTAAGAGCACGAGAGAGATCGTCAGCACAAAGAACAAACAGAAATGGAGATAACGGGCAACCCTGACGGAGACCAACAACAGAGGAGAAATACTCCGTAGGACTACCATTAATAATAATAGAGAAGGTGGGCCTTTGGACACAAACCATAACCCACTCAATGAAAGGATCAGCAAAACCAAACTCCCGCAAAGTGCAGTGAAGAAACACCCAACTCATCCGATCATAAGCTCGTTCCATATCTAACTGGACAGCCATAAGGGCCCGACGACAAGTGGCATGCTAGAGGTCATGTATAAACTCCTGGGCAATAAGAGCATTATCACAGATACTACGCCCCCAGATCAAAGCCTCCTGCTCCCGAGAAATCAGTCGGGGAATGGGCCCTTATTTATGCTAGCATAATCTTTCATGAAAATTTTTATTTTTAAAAATTGGCTATTTAACTCTCATCACTTGTTAAATCGGCAGAGGTACGTGCAAATCTTCTCCTCGTTCCGTGGCCATCCATCTTTCCATCGAAGCCGTTGTCTTCTTCTAGTGGTTTCACCTTAATGATAAGGAGCTGCTATCATATGAAGAAAGTAACGACACCTATAGAACTTTTTTACCACCTTAGCTCATAAAGTTTAATATTTTTTTAGCGTAAGAACTACTCTACAAAATCTTAAGGAATATAATGCCATTTGAAAGGATGCTCCAATTAATGGTGTGCAATTTCAGATCTTTATCTGATTTGCACCCCAAAAAAATCTTACTTTATGATATTTTGAATAAAAATCTTTATTTGATGTTTTAAACTTTTTTCTTTGTAATACAATCTTCTGCAGGATGCTAATGGAATACTTTTATATCAAGTCCTAGATGTTATGGTTTTGGTGTCACTAATGCCGTTTCAATAATTTGTGATAAGCTTCTTTAGACTTCATCATAAGAGACTAAGAAATCAATACTTATATGTTAGTACAATATACCAAATTACATCAAAAATATATGGCTACATTAGCTTTTCCACCATGGATGATGCTTTGTTGTTAGAGGGCCTATTGTATCATAAGAGACTAAGAAATCAATATATGTTACGTACAATATACCAAATATTACATCAAAAATATATGGCTACATTAGCTTTTCCACCATGGATGATGCTTTGTTGTTAGAGGGCCTATTGTATTTCAAGTGGCCAATCCCTTTTAGAAGAGTCTGGTCATAATTGCTAGAAAAAGTCTTGTTGCACCGCATGCAACAAGAACTGCACTGCACAGGATGATTAGCGTGCGGCACATATGCACACGATGAAAAAAAAAAAAAAATTCTACTCTTGGCGTGTGTGCCGCATCAATCACCGTATGCACCGTGCTTGTTCTGCACCGCATACGGTGCAGCAAGACTTTTCCTAATCACTAATGAAATTTCAATCAGGATATAAGCCCAAACAACCTCTCATGTGTGACTATAATAAACCTGGTTTCCTGATTAATCTGACGTTAATTGCGTCCAAAGACAGCACTAGTTTTTGCTGCCTTAATTAGCTATTGATTCTGATTAATTTGCGATGACAATGGCTTACTGCCTCCTAGCTAGAGACATGAGCACTACTCGATCATCAAAGGCGCGCAGCTAGCTAGGGCGACTTCATCAACTCCCTTCTTGACTCACAAAATACCAACAACAACAAAGTAGTCCTAATTAACATCTACTTAATTACATGTTGGTAACGCTGATAATTATAACACTGGAATTGAATATACATCATATATATAGTGTCCAATATGGTAGAGTTCTATAGAAGCATGTCTCTTTAAATCATCATGAGGTACTGTAGAGGCCTCACCAGTCACCACCCTGATCTCTTAGCACACTCGATTTCCAACAATATATATATATATTAGTGCATAGCATCATGAGCAATCAGCCTTCAGTTTTGGCAGAGTGACTGCTCATGATATTATGTCAGTGCTTAAAGCCTCAAGCGTGCCCAGAACTCGTTGTATCTATCGAAACCCCCCACCAAGAGATGGAGCCCAGTAATCAGCGCCGTTGTCACTCCCCACATGCAAGGTGCAGGACACTGGAACGAGGCACAGCCCTCGACTCCTCAAGTCCTTCTTTGGTTCATCATTGGCATCCTAACATCACGAACAATGCAAGGAAAAGTAATCACACTTAATTACCGAAGTAGTGAATCGATTCAGAATACTACTGCATATGATTCGCCTGTAATTATTGCTGAATCGAATGAATTAGCTACTGCTTTAAAGTTACGCAAAGTACCTGATCAGTGGGCCCTCTTTTCTTGGTGCAATTGTCATTTAACAACTGTCAAGGAATCGTATATATATATAGAGAGAGAAGTTAGTAATGTCTTGAATATTTAAGTGAGACTAAAAGCTGTAAAGATGAAAGCTTGGTTCCTTGATGCCTTTACGATGTAAAGAGAGAGTGGACTAATGAGCTTCTTTTTAATAACAACACTTTGCTTGCTTTTCTTTTCTTTTCTTTTTTTTGGAGGTGCGCATGGATCCAATGAGGTTTATATACCTGGCCTGGGTCTTCTGGAAATATACAACTCCCTTCTCCTTGTGCCTTAAAAAAAAAAAAATAACAACGTCCACTAATCAGTGTCGAACTTAGATATTATGATATGCAAAAGTTCAGATCATGCAAGATAAGGTGCTTTGCATAAACATTAAGAAAATAAAAATGTTAATGGTGACTAAGCCTAAGCATGGTAATATGGCATCCCATGTTTCAGTCAAAGTTCAAACAACTCAAGGCAGTTGGAGGATCATGTAATGATCCCATAATCTACATGAGATCTCTATTAATATGAGAAGATTTATCGCATTAGTATTAAAGCTTACCAATGCAAGTTAAAGCTCTTTTGAAGACTATTATTCTCATAACCTTGTGATCGAGTCATCCTAAGTCATGAACAATTGCATATGAGACTTCTCTCTTATATATTGTCCAGTTTCCTCATTCAAGCATTTAAAGTTCCCTTTCTCTCAATAAAACAATCTTACATTGACAAGGCAGTTAATGCAGTGAGAAAATAACATCTGTTCTTTATTTTAGTTGCCAACGGGAAATTAATGCTCAGTACCAAAGATCGAACAATCACATGAGCTACTCATGGACAAGGTAACATTCATATATATGTATTTATATTAGCACTTGGTACGTACGTGCTACCAAGATTTGTTTCAACCACTGAAGTATGGACAGTATATTCGAAATCGTCTTACTTGTATAAGCGATAAAAGCTTTTCCATTCGTAGCCATGCAAATAAATTTAGGGGTTTAAGTAGCTGGTGAAGCTTCTTTGAATCACTAATCGGCCCAAAATCTTAATCTTTTCACCTCGGCCGGTCTTTGGTGCATCGGGCCTTGAGAAAAAAATTCACATGCACATATGCTCGACACATTGGTGCACCTTGTCAGTGAGCAAGTGAGCGTGCGTGCATGCACGCGCACGCGCGTGTGTTTGTTTGTGTCCGTGAGTGAGAGAGAGAGAGAGAGAGAGAGAGAGAAGGGGTAGACGTGTTATGGTACCAGTAGCCTTGGGAGAAGAGAAGGGGGTGGTGATGTTTTAGTTACTTACAGGCTGCCTGACGTTCCCTGGTCCACTGCCCAAGTACGGGGAACTAAGAGCCTACATGAAAGAAAGGGATGGGTGAGTGCCTGCGAAGCAGTATAATCTCCTAAACACATGCCAATACTAGACACCAATAACTAAAAGATACTACATAAAACAACAATGCTGGTATGCTCCAACTTTAGCTGCGTGCTTTCAAACCACTTCTCCTTTGGCTTTGTTTCACCCGCTAGCTAGCTAGCTACCCCCACACAGACACACACACACAGGGAGAGAGAGAGAGAGAGAGGATGGGGGGAGTGTTAGACCTCAATTTGACTCTGGAGGAATCTGATGTAGCCAATGGCTTCCAGCAGTACAGACGCAGTGTCAGTCTGCAAAAGGAGACCCATGTCAGATCTCTCCTTTATTTGAACGCCGGAGCAGAAGAGATGGCGGAAATATATATAGATTTATTATAATCTATAACAAAACAACTGTAAGAGCTTTTTATCAGTAAAGGGAAGTGATACTGTAGAAAATACTGCTGAACTGGATGCTCCCTCATATGAATCTAAAAAGGAGGCATTGGTAGGGGTAATTAATACCTTTCCGAATGGGGAAACTAGCTGGTGAAGGGCTGTTATTCGATCTCCTAACTTCTCCTTCCTCACCTGAGAGTAAACAAGAGAAGACAACACCTCTAAACTGTCATCAGCTGAATTACCAAACTTCTAATCTTTATTCTGCTAGAAACAGTGCCTGTTGTGCCATATATATGAATGTTTACATGTCACTCAAAAACAAAAGGTAAGCCATAACTCATATTGAAGTAGTGTTTGTGTTTGTGTGTGTGTGTTTTGTTGGGGGGGGGGGGGGGATCCACTAAAAGAAGATATATAAACCTTGAAAGCAGGTTGTGCTGAAGAGGGGCCTTGAACCCTAGCCTTCTTGAAAGCTGCACCAGCTGCTGTGCTGTTGCACTTGGGAAAGAAAAAGAAGAAAGGAGGATAAGGGCCCATGTCATCTAGGTCTCACTAAAAACAAAGTCAAGAAGCCATCCAAGATCCATGACAGTAAATGATTGCACTACACACTTAACAAGAGAATACAGAGTTAACAATTTCAATTGAAAGATTTCAAACCTTCCAAGGGAAAAAAGAAAAAAAAAAATATTCCAACTGAAAGATATCATGGTTATTTTTTCCTCTTTCCTTCTTTTTGAGAGAGAGGGAGAGGGAGGAGAGAGATCATGAGAATTTTCCGCTATGAGAAACAAATGTTACGATTATGAACCAAATCGTTGACAATCCTTATCAGATCTGCCAAGAAAATGAAGCAAGTTCATATTAGAATAAATTAAAAAAATATAGCAGATATATTTATCCTACCTCAGATGACTGATCTGGTTGGTGATGCCTTCCCTCTCCCTTGCTGTTTGAGAAGTCCAACATGTTGCTGCTGAAACTAGTTGTAACACAAGATCTAGGAGAGGAAACTGGTAGAACTTGACTCCATGGAGACTTAGAAGACTGGATCTCTCCGCTTCCATGGCTATAGAGATACCCACCTTCAGAACTCTCTTGCTTTACATCAGTCATATGTGCACTTGCTGATGGGTACACCACCTGATCATCCCAATTCTCTAATTTTTTAGCCTGGAAAGTTGTGAAGCTACATCTCTCCTCTTCCCCCACCGGTCCTCCCCTGGAATTAAATCCACCAACAAATCCAAGCCTGTGTGAGAAATATGGATAATATATGGCAAGAATTGATTAAGGCAAAGAAAATATAGAGAAAGAGGATAAAATTGAGACAAGTAAACATACAAAAGCCACTTATCATATAATTCAGAAAACTTCGATCCAAAAGAAACATAAAGAATTAAGTTCATCACCATCTTTTGTAATTTTTATTCCATTTTCTACATAAAAGAATGAAGAATAAGAAAGACTTGGCTGTGAAAGTGATGCTTCCAAGTTTAAGTTTACCTTTAACATGAGAACCATAGGAAATTGAGGAAAGAGATGCGAGAGAGAGAGAGAGAGAGAGAGAGAGAGAGAGATATTACAATAATAGTTGGCTCCATGACTCTGGCAGTTCTTGGTTGTCATGCCAAGAGGTCATGGGAAGGAAATTTGAAGGCTGCGTGTACTGAGGAAATACAGAAGAAGAAGAAGAGGAGGAGGACGAAGCGGAGGGCAGGAGAGGAGAAGTCTGCTCTGGGTGTGGCCTCATATTATTCATGCCCCACCAGCTAGGGCTTCCCCCCATCATCTGCTGCACCAGAGAGCTCTGGAACACCCCTCTATTCATTCCTTAACGCCTTGGGCTCTCTTATTTATCAACCCTTCTTCTTCTTCTTCTTCTTCTTCTTCTTCTTCCACCCTTTTCAGAGACGTTCAACTCAAACTTCAGAGGCTTTGCTGCTTTGGATGAGGCTTGTGAGAAGACAGCACAGGTCCTGTTAGGAGGAATCTGGTTACATGAGGTGGGGAGCCTTTTGTTTATGTATTCCGTCTTTCTTCTCCTCCTTTGTTTATTATTTTTCCTTACTTTATTTTTTCCTTGCTTTTTTCCAGCTTTTGCTTTATCATAAAGTGGGGCAGAAAAGGTGGTGGCAGTGTATTCAGCACAAAAGGAGTGGTTTGAAGAGGGGCCTAATTTCTTAATTGGCGCAGCAGCAAGCGTTAAGACCAGGGTTACAGATGGCACTCCCTTTTCTTTTTTCACTCCACGAGTGAAAATGGGATTGAGATATTATGAGAGACCTTCCCTCCACCAACACACGCGCACACACACGCACGAGAGAGAGAGAGAGAGATAATAACACTTGATCGGTAGGAGGAGAGGATAAAGCAAGGTGTGAGCACCCTAATCTGCCACCTAAACCGAAGACATGATATGATCGATATGTTACTTTAAAAAAATTTACCTAGCATATACGGTAATTAGAACATAATTTATAATAACAAAATATTAAATAATGCTTAATTTAAATTAAATAATTGATATTTTAGTTAAATTGATTAATTATAAATTCTCAAATCCTGCATAATTTCCTTTTTATTTTATAAAAAAATGAAGAAGTTGAGCGGCATAATTTATAGGATAATATATAAAGGTTATGCAATCCAATCACATGCCTAACTTAGATGATGGGTTGAGTTATGAAACAAAATATCAACACTGCCAAATGTCATTCAAATGTACCTCAGTGCTGATGGTTCATCCTACGATAAAACCCGACTTATAAGCAAGTAAATTATTTTATATAAGATTAGCATGCTTATATCTTCATGCATATATAATTCAGTAACGCCATTCAAGCTTTAGGTCAACGGTGCTAGAAATACCAAAGCACTGAAGTCAGTTTAATAGAAAATTAAACACATTTTAGTACCACAATATAATGGCCTCAAATATTCCATATATATAGATAACTTATTGAATCCTATTAACAGTGTTCATGTTAAATAGCACCCATAATGACCATTATTCTTATTAACTGTTGGAAGTGTTCACATCATAGTACAGGTGATCTAAAACTGTCATAACTACTAGTGTAGCATTAGAATGACGTCCATTTTTTCGATCATGGCCAGCTTCTCCCATGCTAAAATAAGATGATTTGAAAAGGAGATGGGCCCAGGCAACTTTCACTTAAAGTGACATAGCAGTATGATGCACTGGTACATAGAAACAAATGTCACTCTATTTTTTGCTTCGGCCCCCATTATTCTTTGACTTATGAATAGGAAAATTATTGCTAGTCTGTTACTCACCTGGCATAAATTGCATTTAACCATCAGTACCAAGAAGCAAGCTAGAACATCAGTCTCCTTCTAGAAGATCAAAAAAATGTGTACGTATCTCATGCTAGGGGACCTTATTAAAACTTTATCTCCATGTTGGCAATTAGAACTGTAGATGCCAAAATGAGTGGCATTTATGCCAAAAAGAAGTAGCAGATATGTAGTTCAAACATAACTAGTTCTTGCTTTTTATACATTGTTAGAATGACAAATATATTTAATCCTTAGTGCTAAACTCAATTAATAATAAATGTGTGGCAATTCATGAGGCAGCATTAAGGCGAAAATAGCACCAATATAAATATATCTCAAGTAAAATGCCATGAGCTGTGTAAAACAACACATCATGCTTTCTTTATTTGTAGAGAGGATTATTCACAAGGATGAATTATAGGAGGATAACTGCAAATGTGTTTGATCTGCATCATGTTCAACCTAGATTATTATCAAATTAATTACATAAAATAACTTGTAAGTGTCCCAAGTCCCAAATTTGGAGTAGATCCTAAAGTTTGTGGTTTTATTTTGGACCATGCATGAAGGTTTAACTAGACCTAGAGAAATCTTCAATGAAAAGAGAAGCGGAATTGATTAACCTTAGTCCAAAAATATAGTCTAGTCATATATAGGTTGAAAATTTTAAATTAAAACTTCATGCATCTAATTTTGCATGCATCTCAACCTAGGAGCCATACTTGTAGACTAATAAGCTGATAAGGTTCGCATTCGATAAAACTTGATCTACTAGTTCACATCTTGATTGACCTATTTAGACCTATAACAACAACTAATCTTAATGATTATAGCATGGTGCACCAAAATTACTCTTAACTTAAACATAATTCAATACAGCTCTACCCTATTCAATCACCTCAAGTAATATGTTAAAATGAGTCCAATATTGGACACAATTTAACTAGTTTTAACCTGGACAAAACCTTATCAATGAACTTAAACCAAAGCAAAACAGTTTGAAAAATAAGTTAATGTATACTATAGGTGATAAACAACTGTAAAGATAATCATACGAAGCAATTTGAGCAAAAATGGTGCTTACTTAGAATAATGAGATATACTTTTATTAACAATATATGAGAGTAAATAATTTTGAGAGATACTGGACGGCATGAGTTCATCAATTTATTAAGAAAGAGACTAGTAATCTTTACAAGTTATCACTCGCTAAGATAAATTTAGCCATATTTGTATATTATTCTATGAGTAGCCAAAGTGCTAGGGTATGGTGGAGTCACCAATGATAGATTACTGAAAGGAAAAGGTGGTAGATAGAAGTTGCTACTCCTACCCCTTTCCAATGACATGGAGCCAATAATGCAGTATAATAATCCGCAAAGTTGAGCTCATTCCCTCCTGCTGTTTTTGCTTGCTAGCTTTCATTCCCTTGGAAGCATAAACAACTGCTTGCTTTTATAATGAGCATTAACGGCCGAGCCGGGGCGGGTTTTAGGGAGGAACTATTGTGGGTGGGTGTTTTAATTTCCGGGTCCGTACCCTGCTTAAAATCTTTGTCGGAAGCGCCGTGTCTTTTCCGAGGACCTCCTTTCCCTTTTTCTATGCTCTTTTCCTCTTAACTCCTTCCACGAAGAAGCACCCCTCCCTATTGTCTTTTTCTGCCCACGCCCATATTCCTTTCCCCGTGGTGGCACTGCCTCGATCATCCTTTCTGGAGGGGTTGTCTGGGTTGGATTATAAGGCTCACAAACCCCCACTGTGCGCCGGCCCCAAAAGCCCGGAAGTTAACTCGAGTTACCACCTGAAAAAGCTAGATATGATGCCTATGGGCACCATTCAGAAAATTTACATGCATGCCGCGCTTGATACAGAGAATAAGAAAATATCTGAATAACAAGAGAGAATAATTTTAAAAAAAATTAATCAAAAAGGATAACTCATATTTAACCATAAGTTATTCCTTGAACTTATTCCCTAGGAATTCAAGAATAACTAGAGTTATCCCTTGATGGCAAAACTGTAATTAAAAAAATGATTATTCTTTGAGCTATTTCAGAAGACTGTGTTTGATAGCTTTTTGGCTATCTCTGGATAAATGTACAGGATAGCATTTATCCAGAGGATAGCTGAGGGATAAGCATCTTTTTAAAATTACCACTCTGCCATCAAGAATAACTTTAGTTATTCCTGGGTTCCTTAGGAAATAAGTTCAGGGGATAACTCATAGTTAAACATAAGTTATCCCCTCTGGTTAAACTTTTTCAGCACTATTTCCTGTAGCTATAGCATTTAGAAATAAGGGAGGATATCCTCCTTATCCATCATATCAAACACACCTAAATAAATGCTATTATGTACACTTATTCCAAAATAGTCTTTTATAAATCAAACACTACCTTAATTTCTTCCTTTCTTTCCTTTCCTAATAACTTTGACTTATCATAGAAATGAGGCTAGCTGTATTTAGATTAATTATTCAAATACCTTCGAGTGATTATTGGCTAACAATAATATAAGTTAACTATTGACCAACAGTTGAAGCCAACAACTAATCTAAATAGATGCTAAGTCATTCTCAGAAGCAACTTTTTAATACGTCAAATAACTCCACCAAAAACTACACTTCAATCTCTCAATTATCACGTAGCATATGAAAATTGATATAGTTTATGATGAGGAAGAGTTAGATCATTTATAGCAATAACAACAATAATAAAACCTTAATTTTAAGCTAGTTGAAATTGCCTGTATGAATATTTTTTTATTCAATTTTTAGGCATTAGATAATTCTTGAACCATTTATTAGCTACGTAAATAAGTGGATAAAGGAGTGGTGCTTTATAATATTTTTCTATTAATATTCTATTGAGCACCACCATCTCTTCCTAAGTAAATTTTGTCTTAAGCTGATACCTATGCTTTTGTTTGTGGCTAAGAAAAATTTATGTCATTATATACTATTGATCTTGAATGAATGTGGTATGTTAGCTACCACAAATAGAATAGCACAAGATGCTATTGCTTAGCATTGACATAAGGTTGCGTTTAGTGCATCAGTAATCCTGAATGGTAATGTGAATTATTTATAAGATAAATTATCACTTCATAGATTATCAGTAATATTGATTACTGTGTTTGGTATACACGGATAATGCTATAGTAATATTGATTACTGTATTTAGTATGACAAACAAATTACTAGTCATATAACATTAAATTCTTAAAATACTCCTAAATTAAATTTATTAAATATATATATATTATTAGATATTTGATTTAAAAATTTATATTTATAAATGATAATGTCTAAAAAAATTATATTTATAAATGATATTTGAAGAGGCCGATAAGGATGCCGAAGGCTACCGATCGGAAGAAGTCTGAAGATAGCCATAGGGCCACTGGGCAGCGGATCCGACTCGGCGGAAGATGTGGCTCGGGACCTTCGACATAGAGGTTCCAGTGAGATCGATAAAAAAGAGGCAAGCAAAGAGCGATCAAAGGAAGCATAGGCAATGTTGTAAAAAAAATATTAGATTATCACATATATGATAATCTGAATAATCATTCCTTTC
Organism: Calamus simplicifolius; assembly: GCA_900491605.1. Taxonomy (NCBI): domain Eukaryota; kingdom Viridiplantae; phylum Streptophyta; class Magnoliopsida; order Arecales; family Arecaceae; genus Calamus; species Calamus simplicifolius. The sequence goes on along the minus strand of UESW01004795.1, from coordinate 341,957 downwards.
TGAAGTTTCTGAAGTAAAGATTACCACTACAAGAGAGATATTATTACCAAAATAATTATCTGATGGATCCTATTTAAATTATTGATAATCTAAATAGGTTATCAACTACTAAATGCAACATAAGTATCTCAACGCAATCTCACTAAATATAAGATTAAATAACATGCAAGGAATTTTCTTTCATGGCCGATTAAGGGCGGTCGTGCAATCTCCATTTGTCGTTAAACACCCTCCACTAAAAAAAAGTTACCCTACCTTCAATAAATCAAGTGGGAAATTATGGTGTCCCTTCATAAACGAAAGGCTCACGTACACTACAGGCATGGTCCCCCAAGAAAGCACATGGCCAAGATGCTTGAGAACTGATCATATATTATGCTATGGTATTCTGTGCTGGTTTAATTTTCGTTCTTCCACTCACATCCATTGGGACATGAAAAAAGATTTCTAGTTGCATGCCAAGGACCATATGAAGATGATATTGTTGGGTTTGGTTTCAGGATGACTGTTATCACTTCACCCTCAATAAGCTTGCTACCTAAATTCTTGTTATCTAAATTTTAAGAAAGATAGTTACTGTAACCGCAAGTTCATCCACTGGTTTAATTAACTCATTAATAGATTGAAACCGATAACAAGTGAACTTGAGTTTTAAGGCCATAACACATTTCTTTTTCATCTGATATAAAATTATTTTTGAAGTATCATAACCTTTCTTGTTATAATTGGGTTATACATTTCTTTTTTGTAATACGACGTTCTTATCACATGCCACAAATTAACCAAAATTTATTGGAGCCTGATTGCCAGATCATGGCACTGCAATAATGGCTCTAAGTATATTGTGGAATTTTTCATCATTCCATAAGTAGTTTTTAATTATGCCCATCAACTTTTGCATACTTAGATTGACTCTGATATCATTAGTAGCACTCCAAGTCCACCCGCTAGCCCAACTAATATATTAGCGAATCAAAATTAAGTGATCTAAAAACTTGAGTGAAAGTTAATTAGTAGCATATGAACTTGAGTTGTAATCATATAATATATTTCTTTTTTATTCAATATGAAACTACTTTTAGAGTATTATATTTATATGAATATCATTGTATTAAACTTCTCAAAAGGATAAGGATCAGAAATTGCCGTGCACGGCATGTTATGATATGGTTGGAGCCATAAGACCCACATATATTAAGATGCGTGAGCTTAATTTATACATGGCTTTAATAAGTAGTACAATATTATTGTTGCTGGACCCAAATAATTGCACCTGATTCATATAGATGTGGTCCATAAATCAAGCTGATTTGTTGGTTTCTATTCCACTAGCTGTACTCAGAACCACAGGTGGAATTTAATTATGGATTCTTTGATATCATTCTATACTTCGGTTTTAGAAGATTGAATTGCCTTGGAATTTTCTCTCTCTACCGAATTAATCTTATCAACAATTAATGTCTGCTTAAGTATAATTTATGTAAGGTCATTGTCTGCAATTGATTGCAGGAAATTTAACTTTGATCAAAGAGTTTTCTTCTTGAATCATCAGCTTTCATCTCCATTTTTTGTTAGTTTTGTTTTTAATTCAAGACTTATGTTTCTCGCCAAAGGATGGAGTACTCAGCGTAACATCGGCACATATTTAATTTCTCACATCACGAGGTGAAATGTACGGATGATGCTGCAGTAGAAGACAATCAGATAGTCCAACATAACCCATAATTTCATCTACTTGATGCATTGCCCTTGTATCCATTCAAGTAAAATATTGTGTTCATCTTTATTTCTCTCTCTTTTTGTTTCAAACCTTTTTCCCTCCCTTTGCCTGTTTTGAACCTTCATGCTTTTAAAACCATTGAAAGGCCATCTCTGGTCACCTCTTTTCCAGAGGGTGTTCCCTTTTCTGAGTACTTTCGAGCTAGGTGTCGCATAAAAACAAGAATATCAAAACAAGAACATATCATCAACAGCTAAATCTCGGTGCAATCTGTTGTAAATTAAACCGTCATCATCCAAGTCGTCAATATTTCTACAGAAAAACCACCTGTTAGCACTTAGACAAAAGGGTAAAGATTTAATCCCAGTTTTTTTTTAAAAATAGGGAATATTGACCAGGTTTCTGAAATTTTTCCGAGCATGCCTTGAAGAAATATAAAAGCAATGTGCCTATGAAACAAATCAAACAAAATTTAAAAAATTACGACTGAGGTCATATTTTTTAGATTATGAAGTAATCTCCACCATCTCCAAAGCATGGCATCATGGCAACTTTAGGCCATTCTCTGCACGCTTGATCATAGGATTCCCTGATAGTTATAATATATCTAGGATCTTCCTCTTCTGATCCCTAGATGACTTGGCAGTGAAAGGTGCTGTCATCTAAAACTATAGCTTCCACCAACAGCAATGGCTGGCTATGAAGGACAAAAGTAGCTATGAGGGATGCCAGCAAAATTTTCATCCAGAATGTCAGGCTCTTGAGAATTTTTAACACCACTCTAGCCAATAACTTCTTCAAAAAAGAATCATTAAACCTGTTTTTAATCACTCTATTTATCCTAGATATATAGCTCTAGAGTCTGGACAACATCTTAGAGCAAGATCAGCTACATCGAGAAACCAATTATGAAACTTATCATCATATAATATTCTCATATGACATCTATATATTAAGCACGCTATGTACCAAAACAAGACGTACTTTTGATGAGAACTGCAAAGGTGCAATGACTTAACTTGTAAAATGCAATGCATGAAGATTTACGTACGACGATATTTAATCCTTAAAATAAGATAGTCAAGATAATTTTCTTTTGAAAAATGCTGTGATCGGGCATATATATGCATATATCTTACAATTCAAGAAAAATTAGAGTAGATAAAATTGATATTAAAGTTAAGATCTAGCTCCAAAATGATCTCAACTTTTTCCTAACTATTTTCATTAATCATTGTTATACAATTCAGAAAAAGTTGCAGCCCCTTCATGATTTAAATTTTATGTTGAGAGGTAGCAAAATCTATTTTTCAAAAAAAAAAAGCTCACAAAATAATAATTTTGTTATTTGAAATGACTGATTCGCTTTAATTTGTTGCATTATTTTACATCATATTTGTCTTGTGATCTCCCTCATATTTGTGGACTAAAATAATTCCTTGCCGATGTGGTAAACCTTTCTCCAACAGCAACTGCTCACAGTGGAAGAAACATGAAGGCATGGTGTTGTGACATTGAGATACTCCTCTAAAACACTAGTCCAAGAACCCTTTGTTTTTTCCCTTGACACGCATATAGGAAAAGCACCTCTCTCATTAAATAGAATAATGAGAAACATAGAAAAAGAACCGGACATGTGAGCATTCCGTCGGATCTTTAAAGATTTTATGCAATAAGATATTGGCTAGATTTCTTTCGATCGTTTTCACTTTAAAGCATTTAGAATAACCCCCCTTCAAGCGAACAAAACAACAGATCTTTCTTTTTCTTTCTTTTTCTATCTGAGCTTATCAATTCCTTTGTCTCTTTAACATATGATTGCATGAGAGGAACCCCATAAGACTAAAACTCTAGCATGGAAACTACATATATATCAAATATGTAACCTATACTGTCTACTTCGAACATCTAATAATATTTCAAGGACCATCTCTTTTATCTGACTGCAAACAATACCTAATGCTTGGGACAAAACTGAGGTCGTGATGGCCCACAGAATTTTTAGTGGATTTTTTTAATGAAAGTCTGAATTATGGTTTGCTTGCATCATCAGTTCATGCATCGTGGCACAACCACCATCATAGAGAGAGACAGCACACCATACATGATTAGATGTTACAGTTGTTTTTGTTCTTATAACTTGTGGATACAGAACTACTTAAGCAATCAAATTAATAGTTGTTTTAGTTTCATATTAATTATATATCATGAATATACTAAATATATATACAATATTAAAAAGATTAAATAATATTTTTTTAACTAATTGTTTTTAGATGATCAGAACTTTAGATAAGATCATAGAAATTAATTCTGCATGAAATTTTATCTGCCTTTCCTTTCAAACAAGTCAAGATTCCCTCTCACCTGTATATATTTTTGAGCAAACCGTAGTGGTATCTTTTGATGGTGTTGTTGTGCCAGAAACAATAATCCACTAGAGTGGAAAGATGAGGACCATATCAATAATTTTAGTAAAGTTAGGAATGGTAGGGTAAAGGAGCACAACCAAGGTTTGCAAGGCAACAGTGTGCATCGTACATCCACTTTTTTCCTTGAAAGAAAGGGTATATTCCACTCCCCATTTTTTGGTACTGATGGATTGTTATTATAATTCTCCTACAGGGATCTTAGTCAACAAGTTTTTTTGATGATGCTGAAGGCTATGTTTTGGATGTTAGAATAATCCATCCCTGGGTCACCATATGCTTGGGTGGAAAGAGGTAAGAGGAAAAGGCTATAAAAAGAGAAAGGAGGTCAATAAGTGAAGATTAAGTTCCACTAAATTAAGCCTAAATCTATCTTATCTCCATAAGATAGGAATTTGTTGTGCCTGAGCTGCCTCAATTTCTTGAAATACTCCTGATGCCATGTTGCTTGTCAAATTAAAAACTTTCTCAGATGATTTTATTGCAACAATTACATCTTCTAGATCGATCCAAACAGGACCTAATATGTCAGCTGGATATTGCATATATTATATTATTTTATTTTTACAAAAATAAGCAATAATACATGTATTGTTTTGGAAAAATGAAATTCATCAAAGCAATTTTCAAGATAGAACTCTCTCGTATATAAACTCCATAAATATATATACTTTAAAATTTTATTTTCATCGCCGGTAAAAAATTGGTTCAACTTAGCATTTTTTTTTGAAAAAATAAAAATAATCATTTAGATAGATGCTTGCATACCTTTACAACTACATGAATCCTGTTAAAGGATGCCTCAAAGCTAGAATGGCAATGACCAAATGGAAGATGAATTTCAAAAAAAAGTAAAAAAACTTTATAATCGAGGTCAAGGTAGGAGCGGTATAAATTTTTCCTACCTTGAAACCCACTCTGGACCAACTTTCAATTTATATTTAAATTATATTTTATTTTCACATATATATATATATATATATATATGTGTGTGTGTGTGGGGGGGGGGGGGAAGGGAAAGAATTTTTTTATTTTTGATAGAGATTTGATGTTTATTATGTAATTCTTGATGATGAGAATAATATAAGTTTTATATTTTTTACATGATCAAATAATAAATTTGATGAAAAAGAAGTTAATATATATTAATAATATTTAAAAAATTATGAGGGTGGAGTAAGAAAGTGAGGTTAGGTTTACTCATTACCCTTGGGAGGTGGTAGATAATGGAGCCCATAATGATGCTTTAAGTCATAATTTTATTACAGTTATCAATTGTCAAAAAAGAGGTTGATGGGTAGTGGAGTGTATTATATGAAGGTCAGCTTTTTCTCAATATCTTAATGTCTTAAAGCCGGATAAAGCTGAGATTTGTATCCAAATTACTTCCTCAAACAATGAATTTTTTTTTTTTTTTTTTACTTTTTATCAATGTAAGAGGCTCCATCATGATTACAAATTATCTAAAGCCTATTTTTTGATATTTTTTTCCTTTTTATTTTACAAAAAAAAAACTGAAAAGAAAGGAAAAAGAAAACTAAACCATACAACACATTTGGTGAAATTATATTATTTTTGAAGTTTTTTCGCAAAATCTTTAAAACCCTTGGTAATTTAAATCGTTTCTTTTTTTTATTATTCAAAAGTTTTATAGCTGTTTTGAATGGCGCGCTGGCCAGTCTACGAGTATATATCAATGGCTTCCATCAAGATGCGTTCATGCATAAGCTCCACCAAAGCCTCAGACGTGACTGACTTCCAGAGGTACGTACGTAAGTGCCAAAATATTGATCTCATGGATCCCCGAGAGCCACTCGCTCGAGTCAGCGCGACTCTCAAGCCGCCACGCGCGTTGCTACCACATGCGAAGGAGTGAAGGAAGGACTCAAAAGGAGAGGTCCTCAGATCCAGGAGAGAGAGAGAGAGAGAGAGAGAGGGGGAGAGGATCGGCCGGAGAAAAGGAACAGGGAGAGAGGGTGGGGCCCGGCGTGCGGTGGCCGCCCGGTCGAAAATGACAAAAGGAGAGGGCGGGAAGACAGACGGAGGGCCCACCGCGGTGGGACCAGCGATGTCAAGACCGTATTGATTATTGTGGACGGTGCCGCCTGGCAAATTTTTTCCCTCCTCTCTCTCTCTCTCTCTCCTTCTTCAATTATTGTGGGCATTTTATTTTTTTAAACAAATTATCTGGGTTTCTCACACGTCATGCATGCGTCATGCATGCGTCATCAGCTCTTGCCGATGATCTCGAATGATTCATTATTAGAGCATCTAAACATATCTTTATTCTTAGACCAGTATAATTGCCATACTAATCTCAGTGATGTGCCTCGATGTGATTGCTTCTTCCCCTGCTCTCCATGCTGGTTCTTTTAACTCCACCCCAAAAGAAAAGAAAAAGGGGACCGTTGGTTCCACTTAGCACTCCTAATTGGTAGTATATTTATTGCAATCGATCCTAACTATGATTTAATTTGTACTTTATTATTATTATTTAAATATATTAAAGTTAATAAAAAATTAATCATATGATTACTTTAAATAAAAATAGATTAACAAATATCAAAATCAATCGTAAAACAATAAATATAATTTAATTAAAGTTAAATAAATCAAAATTTATTTAGGGGTATTAAATAGTGGTCTGTAGCGCCTTCAATAAAAGTGAGAGATAATTACAATATATATGAGAGATAAAGCTCCTATTAGATTGACTGCTAGGAAGTCTTTTAAGTGACCTTTTTTTAATAGTAATGTGAGATAACTATTGGCTAATGATTAAAACTAACTAAAGGTAGCAATTTTGAACATGACCTATGAATGCAACTCGAACATAATATAAAATAGCTGGTTTGAATTGAGTATAAAAGAGTTTGGATCAAATTGGGATGCCCATCAAACATGATTAATAAATAAGTTAAAGTTTTGAGTTGACATAATAATCCAAAATTGATATGCTATAAACTTAATTACTAAATGAATTAATTCATATAACCCAACCCATCAATTCGAACATAACCCACTAGACCTATCTATCCAAGTTCATGTCATCCTTTAATTATTATTTTATCATCATATAGGATCTAACAATTGGATAGAAATGCAGTGAAAACAATTAAAATTATGCTTAGATACATTATCATAATTTATAATTCAAAACTCTACCTTTAAAGTGAGCTAAAAGTTCTTATAGTGATTATTATATGTTTATGTAAAGATATTATGTTATCTCTCTCTTTTTTTTCTTGAATGAAAAAATTTTATTTGTGTTTTAGTCATGATTTTGAATATATTACTGTATTAGTGTTAAATAGGTACATAGGTTTTTCGGATCACATAAGTCATACATTCATATCAATCCAAATATAAACTGATTATTAAATGAATTACGCGGGCCGTATTGTAAAACTGTGCAATACAAAGGTCGGGTTTGAGTTTAAATTTCTGATTCAATTAATAAACAAGTCAAATTCAAGTTGATTCATTTGTCTTTGTACTTTGAATTAACCTAACTTGTTTACAATTTATTGGCACAATTTGCTATCCCTAAGGCCAACAACCATCCCAAACATGTGAAGTATATAAGGCGATCGTAAAGTTAAAAGCCTTGTTGGCATGCCTAATTTAGCATGTTAGCTTTATAAATAATGACTTTGAAAAGTTATCTAGAAATTACTAAAAATTTAAATCTAAAAATTTAAATCAAAAGAAGATAAGAATTTTGCCTGAGTCAAGGCATATTAGAAACTATTTTAAGGATAGTATTTATCCCTTCGTGCAGATTATAGAAGATCATCCTTAAAGTACAAATCCGGCTTGATTCGAATCTTCTACTATAAGTACGATTGCGTAAAGGTTTAACTCAATGATTTTTTTAAATACTCAAGAAAAAGATTAGTAATAATAAAAAATAATATAATAAAAAAAAGACGAGAGAGCTCTCTTTTCTAGTAGGGCTTCTGAGAAAGAGGCACTTTCTTCTTACAGCACAATCTCAGGATAAACTTTGGTGAAGTAGAAAAGAGGATTCTTAGGTTGGAATGCTAACAATTTGAATCTTCGAACCTATTTATAAACTCAGTCTAGGTAACCCGAACGGCTCAGCGCATAATAGCCTTAAAGACATGATAACCGTTATCTTCAAATCACACTAGAAATGACCTAAAAATCCAATTATTTGGGCTATTTCTGGCTATTCATGAATATTGGCATGCGATGTTCATGAAACACTTGTCCAACATTCACAAACTCACGAATGCCCACGTAGCGTTCATGAGCATAATGCTTACGATTGCTCATCGCGTAGCATTCGCGGGCCCAACACATGCAAATGCCTGCAAGCATTCTTTTTTTAAATTTAATTTTTTTTAAAAAAACTATAAAAAGGTCAACAGTTAGATTATCCAAAACGAGTAGCATTAGCTAAACATGGTGGCAATTCTTTTATTTAACTAATAATTTTTAATATAACTATCTCATATTCATTGCTCTTCCAAAAAAAAAAAGTGTGAAAGCTTACCGTTAGCATTGAGCCTTCTATAATGTCTCAATATTGAGCACAAATAATTAGAATACTTGATATTTATAATGAAGTATTATATATAAAAAATATGTTATTTTGCATTTTATCATATCTAAATCATATAATTTTTGAATCTAAGCGCATAGAAATAGTAGGTCACATCCAATAGCTCAACTTATTAATGTAAAACTTCTATAATTAAATTTAGATTTAATTGGATTTGAGTGAATGGTCCACTCAAGTGTTGCCAAATCAAGCTCTTTCTATATACACACTCAAAATCAAGCCATGTCGGTGTAATTCTAAGAGAGTTAAACTCTTTTATAATTGAATGATAGGAGGTTTCGATTGGGGGATTCAAACCATTTGATATGATTTAAATCATTATAACTTGGGATGTTCCTTAAAAAAAGATATATGAAATAGGTGTAACACCTCAAACTCACCTGCTTATTCAATTAATCTATTAGTGAACTAAGATCACATGCCTCAAAAACTCGAATGCCAGTTAATTGGTAGTAGTAAATTGAAGTTATAACTTTTTAAACCATTCTTTTTCATCCAATGTAAAACTATTCATATATGAGGGTATTACAATGTCTTCTACTTTATCAAGTGGCATCTTTATCGTATGCTACAAGCTACCTAAAATCTACTTTAAGCGAGATCGTTGGTGCTATAGGATGGCTCCACAACTAGGGTTGGCAATTTTTTTCTATTTTCTTTGATTATTGTATAGTCCCACTTGAATAAGGTGGGATGGAAGAATTTTTCTTTCCATGAGGATGGAGATGAAAAAAAATTCTGCTCCCATAAATGGGGATGAGGCGAGGACAGAAATGGTACTCTCTATCCTATAGATCCTCATATATTTTATATTACTTAAATATTATTATATTATTTTAATATTCTAAACATATCTCTATATATAACTTAAAATACTTTAAGACTATATACGCTAGCTCACTTTCTTTATATTTATTAAGACTTATGATTGACTGTATTTATTTCATATAAAATATCTCATGATGATAAACTTATATTATTATACTTTTTAATATTATGATTTAACATACTTCTTATAAATTAGCTCATGAAACTTACAATTATGATAAATTTATTTAAATTTATTTCATTTGTTATATGATATAATACTTTATTTTTATTTTTAAAATATAATGGATAAGAATCAAAATTTTAAAAATAAATATTTAATATAAACAATAGGATTGATAGGGATGGGAGCTTCGACGGGATAAGGACCTTCATAAGAATAAAAATAGAGATCTTATTAAAAATAAGGTTGATGGGGATGGATATCCTTATAGGGATAGGATCCCCATGGGGTTGAGGATGGGAAATCCTTATTCCCATTGGCGGGAATGTAGATGAGAGTAGAGATGGGGACAAGTGCTAAAATAAAAATTGGAATAGGGATGGGGAGTGGCATATTGCCATTCCTTTCCATGCCATATCGGAGCTCTCTCTTTCATCATTTTATGACAGTTCTTTCTTCCTGCTTATTAACTTTCATGCATCTAAATTGATTTTGATACTATTTTAATTAGCATTCTAAGCTCACCTACCGATCCAACTAATCTGTTAGCAAGTCGAGTACATCTGGCCTTAACAATTCAAGCACAAGTTAATTAACAATAAGTAAACTTGAGTTATAACTCTTTGAACTATTTTTTTTAATATGATATAGACTATACAATATGTATGGGGGTATTACACTAAAGCTCTCCAAATCATATAAATTTCAATATATCACATCTAATTAAAGATTTGGAATATAATGTAGAATTTTAATCATCCAATTTAAAAAAATACAACTCTAATTTAAACTAGACCTAAACATGTATATATATATATATATATATATATGTATGCATATATATGTGTATATATATACATGCACTTATAGTTTTTTTAGCAATATTGAGAATATAAGCTTATCAATAATATAAATTATTTATTTTAATTTTAAAAAGTTTCTTTGAAACAAAAACTTTAGAGATACCATGAAATATTTTTGACTAATTAGATTGTGCATTAACCAAGAGTTAAAGTTTAATCATCCAACACTACAATAAAATGCTAAAATAGCGACGTCACTTTGCAACGTAAATTTTGGATCACTAAATAGCGATCAAATTGCGACGCTTCAGCGATCAAATCGATAAACAAAAAAATAACGACGCATTTAGCGACGCTTCGTCATAAAATCATCGACGATAAACTTAGTGACTAAATGGCGATGCCAATTTCGTCGCTAAATAGCGACGCCGATATTGCATCGCTATTTTTTTGCTAATTTTTATTATGATTTTTGTTAGTTTTAGCGATGTAAATTTTTGTGTCGCTATTTAGCGATGCATAATATGTTCACAATAAATAATTTTATTAATTTTAGCATGCATTATAACGCATCGCTAATTTTTGTTATGATTTTCGTTAGTTTTAGCGATGAAAATTTTTGCGTCGCTATTTAGTGAGTATTAGCGACACATAAATATGTACAAAATAAATAATTTTTATTTATTTTAATGATGCAATTATTTGCGTCGCTATTTAGCGATACTTTTAAATGCGTTGCTAATTTTCATTGCGATTTTCGTTAGTTTTAGCAATGCATTATTTGCGTCACTATTTAACGATGCATTAGCGATGCAAAATATGTATATAATAAATAATTTTTATTAATTTTAGCAATGCAGTTTTTGCGTCGCTATTTTGTGATGCATTAGCGACACTAAAAGAAAATTATCAAATTGTAACGTATTTGCGATGCATTTTAGTATCATAAATTATGAATATACCCCATATATGCCCTAATCCCTGATTCATTTCTCATGCCGACCGAAACAAGCTCCTCTAGTGTTGTCCCCGGAGCCTTGGCTGCTTGGCCTCGCAAGTCCAGGTAACTCTTCCTTACCCTCTTCTTTATTTTGCCATTGTGTTGTCCCCGAATCGTTCCCCGACCGGGATCCGTCATCGAAAAAGATGCATTGCACCCTGCTATTTTGGATATAGATTAAAAATACTATGTATTTTAACCATGTTCTAACATTTTTTTTTTGGATCCTTGAAATCGACCATTTCACCCAAAAACGATCGCTTCAAGAGAATTAGATATTGATTAAAACTAAACTAAACGGTTAAATTTCTAAAAATATATTTGATTTCTCAGCAGCATTTTAGCAAATCCAACTTCCATTCATGGTAAATTCTAGAATCTTAATCCTAACTAAATTATTGACAGTGGGATCAAGAGGGTTTCAAGGGTTGATTGTCTATAAATAGCCTGGAAACCAAACCAGCAAACCCTCTTCTTCTGGTTTTTGGACATTGCCAGACCTTTGTCGAAGTGGAACAACGATGGCAATTAGGATGACAATACTCCGACATGTTTTATCGTTGGAGGAGGTCCGATCAGCATCCTGTTCATGTGCCGAAGGATATGTGGCACGAGTGGCAACAAGTATGACAGCAGAGGCTTGGCGCAAGAGGTCCTCCGCAGCTAGCACGAACCGTCGATCCGATTTGGGCACGGATCTCTCCTGCACATCTCGGGTTCCATTACCATTCGGGAGCATTGATGTCGTTTGGTAAGAAAACATAAGTAACTGACTTACTATTAATTTCATTTACAAATACTTACATTTGTTATCTATTTTCTGTTTTTATAGATATGCAGTAGGGCACAGACCCAGAAGAGTATCGTTTGTTTAAGGCGATACACACAAAGAAGGACGGTTCCTGGGTCGATGCATGGTCGCAGCAAGTTGGAGTTAGGATTTGCTTCTAAAAACTTAATGAATATTTTTAATTTGTATAATTTTGATATTGATTCTATAACCATTTTTTCTATTTTTCCTAGGCATGGGTGGATGAGCTGCTCTCGCAAGCATCACAGAGGCTGACTCTACTGATGGGGAGACATCCGTCGAGCTTTTACCACAAGAGTCTCGATGGGTATTCTTGGAAGCTGTTAGTGAGTGTATGGTCTAGGCACCAAAGCTTCCAGATACTTTTCCATTTCAAGCTCCTGTTCATACTATACTAGATCCGACGATATTCCTGCTGAGCACATCGATGAGATGAGGTGATCCATTACGGATTAGGTTTGGCAGGAGTTCGACAAGCACACTTTCGAGCTTCGGCAGCAGCTTGCCGACCTCAGAGCACAGTAGGAGCACACTTCCGCGCTTCAGCAGCTTGTCGACCTCAGAGCACAGCAGAAGCACACTTTCGCGCTTCGGTAGCAGCTTGCAGAGATCAGAGCCCAATAAGCCACGGATCGATAGCAGATGCATGAGATGCGGGAGTTGGTTCACCTGATGTCGCAAAATACAACATCTTCACTCTTCGATACATCCCGGCCTTCACCACATGATCCACCGGACCACCGCAGGACGATTGATGTTATTTTTATTTTTCTATTTTGTATACATTATTGTTATTTATATTTCATTTATGTAATGGATTGAAACTTATCTACTCTACTTTAATAGAAAAATTTAGACTTTTTTTACAATTTGAATGTCTATTTAACGAATTAGCACCAATAGTTATTTTAAATTACCATGTCTCTTTTTATAGCATGAATTGTATTTGTATAAGCAGGTTTAAATTCTACTTTTATGCTATTTGTTTAAAAAAATTATTAAATATTGCGATACCTTAGCGATACATATGCGTCACTAAATAGCGATGCATAATTACGTTGCTAAACCTTAAACCCCAAATAGAGATGCAGTTTATGCGTCGCTAAATAGCAATACATTAATGCATTAAAAATGCGTCACTAAATAGCGATGCACGAAAATGCGTCACTAATAGCGACACACAAAATGTGTCGCTATTTAGCGACGTATTTTGTGCGTCGCTATTGAGCAATACATTTGCGACAAATGAACCTTTATCAATCGATCATTTAGCGATGGTACTTAAGCGTCGCAATGGCATCGCTAAACTTATATAGCGACACATTTCTTATATTTAGCGATGCTTTTTAGACGTCACTAAAAATTAAATTTTTTGTAGTGCAAGTTACATGAATCAAATAATAAAATATATGACCCACGAACGTAGCAATCTATATTTGTCCTCGCATGCACTTTATATGCTCACACCTTAAGACAATATATGAAATTATTTAATTACATACTAAATCACTCTCTTTTTCTTAATTAATATTCTCATTAAATAGAACTCTTGAAAAATCATTTTAAGCTGAGCTTATGGCGATGTGGCTACGAGTTCCAAGCAACATGCACCCTTTTCTTAGAGTATTGCAAGTAACAACTACATGCTTTCCTTGTTTTGTCACAAAAGACCATTTATGGGATCATGTCTTTGATGTTTGACACTTTAATCTGCATCTATGCTTTGTCTAACTCAGAGAGAAATGTCTCTTTCTCTCATTATGAACTTGTCCTAACGCTACTCAGTCGTCATCTCTTCTAACATAAATCATAGGTAGTCAAGCTATATCCTATATATGAGTGAATAGAGAATAATTTTAAAATTCATGCTTAATTGTAATATGTCATTGTCAATTTTTTTTTGAATTTATTTTTTTAAAATAATTACTACTCCCGTAGATCTTCTACTTATGCCACTTCTGTTATATAGCTAATGAAGATTATTATCATAATAATTTCTTTTAAAACATACTCACAGAATTTATTTCTATATTTGTCCAAATATTATAATTAGAAACTCTTGTGATTTTGCTTCTACCTAAGAAACCAAGCATGTAAACAAACAAACACACACACACACATATGTGTGTTGCTATAGAAATCTGTTCTCCAACTCGGATACAGCTCGACTCCGGATCTGTACATTGATCTTTTATCCAGACGGAACCTGCAAGACAGTACTCACGCAGAGAGTATCTAGGATGGCCCTCTGCAGAAGACCCTTCGATGCTCAAGTTAATGAAGATTCACAGCAAGCAGATGTGAGGAGAAGACTCTCGCAGAAGAGTTCCACAAGAAAATGGCTTCTCGAGAACTCAGAGCTATGTTTGAAGCTTTAATGGAGTGTTCAGTCAAAGTGTCAGTGAAAGCATACCTGAGAGACTTTAGGGCAAGGATATTTATAGGCGATCATCTGATTTCTTTGGCGCATCATAGGGGGTCCAAAATCGTTCAGATTCGAATCGGATTCGAATCAAGTTTGTTATGAGCCGATAGTATCAATATCTAGTTAGTTAGAGAATCTACGGCTAGGGAAACTGATTGATGCTTTGAGATTCGGTGATTCTATAGGTCCTAGGTCACTTTCGGTATTATTTACATAATTTTTCGTTTGAGATATTGTTAAGCTATCACGAATTTGAATTCTCCGGCGCTTGGTTCCGCACTCGGTTCTGCCGAAGCATTTGAGCGCTTGCCGAGGCAAGAGGTTAGTTCGGTTCTGCCGATTCAGCCGAAGTATATAATTGTTCGGTGCCATCGGGTATATGAAGATAGAATGCCTCGGTTCTATCGAAGTATACGAATATCTCGATCCAAACGGGATTAGAGGATAGCTCGGACCTGCTAAGGCGTGAGAATGGTTCGGAACAATTCAGTCTAAGGATGGCCTGGTCTTGCCGAGGATGGTTCAGCTCTGCCGAAGGTGGTTCGGCTCTATTGCTTTCTAGATATGATAGCTGGCTGATTGGATATCGAGATTGGTCTTGACCTTTTTATCGTGTGCACAAGTGTTGACGCAATGATAATTTTATCCCTCATCAATATTTATATATATACATATCGGCATACATATATATGCATATACATATGTGCATACGTGCGTACATGCACACACACAAACACATATTGTTGACGCCAAATCACCGGCCTCGAGCGTTCGGTCGTCTCCTTCAGCGAGCCCGGGGTCCTTCGGCGAGCTCCTTGCGCTTGCGGGCCTGCAAACAAGTCCCGAGGGCCGAAAATTCCGGCAGGGACCCTCCAACGCTCAAGTCAGCACTCTGGGCAACAGCCATGAGCTTGAGGAAGCTTGAAAGAGAAAGAGAGAGAGAGGCTCCGAGTAGAGCTCTCTCTGTGAGCGTTTAGGAGCGTTATGAGTGTGTTATCCGGTTGGGAGTCCCTCTTACACATCTTATAGACGCTTAAGAGTTTGTCTAGCTTGAGTGGTTGAGGCTCCATAATGATGACTTTGATGGATGAAGTGTCAGAACTGATGTCCGTGAAGCATGGATGCTGCAGGCATGGCCGACCGCTACGGCGCTTGCCAAACGTGTCCCCTACATCATCTCTTTTTTTGCATTCTACGCGAACAACGATAAGTGATAAAGTTAGGCATGTGGGCCCCAAGGTGCAGCCATTGGAGCAGAAGATGCAGTTTGAAGTTAAAGCCCAGCTGTCCCTTGTATTATAGAGTGCTTGCATGGCACTGTTCATGGAGGCCCGACACTGTTCATGGCCAAGAGCGAACACTGTTCATGGAGGCCGACACTGTTCATGGCCGAGAGCGAACACTGTTTATGGAGGCCGACACCGTTCAGGGCCGACACTTCATGGCCGAGAGCGAACACTGTTCATGGAGCCGACACTATTCATGGCTGACACTGTTCATGGAGGCTGAGAGCGAACACTGTTCATGGAGGCCGACACTGTTCATGGCTGAGAGCAAACACTGTTCATGGAGGCAACACTGTTCATGGAGGCCGACACTGTTTCATGGCCGAGAGCGAATACTATTCATGGCCGAGAGCGAACACTGTTCATGGAGGCTGACACTGTTCAATGGCCGAAAGCGAACACTGTTCTTGGAGGCCGATACTGTTCATGGAGGCTGACACTGGTCATAGAGGCCGACATCGTTCATGGATGAGAGCGAACACTGTTCATGGAGGCTGACACTGTTCATGGCCGAGAGCGAACACTGTTCATGGAGGCCGACACTATTCATGGTTGAGAGCGAACACTGTTCATGGAGGCCGACACTGTTCATGGCCGAGAGCGAACACTGTTCATGAGGCCGACATCGCTCATGGCCGAGCGAACACTGTTCATGGAGGCCGACACTGTTCATGACCGAGAGCGAACACGGTTCATGGAGGCCGACACGTTCACGGCCGAGAGCGAACACTGTTCATGGAGGCCGACACTGTTCATGGCCGAGAGCGACACTGTTCATGAAGGCCGACACTGTTCATTGGGCCGACCCTGTTCATGGCCGAGGCCGAGCTGGCTCCATGCGGAGGAGAGAGAAAAGGTGGCAGACTCAGAGAGGCCACCCTGGACTTGTTGGGCCCCGAAGAAAGGCCAATTCATAAGGTCGAGCCCAGATGTTGTCATAGTGACCTATGCGGGGCCCACTGGCCCCATCAGATGCCCCCGACACTCCTTGAGCTTGTCTGCCCTGCATCAGTTAAGCGAAAGGAGTGTAGAACTCTTTACCTTCGCGCCCGCCCTTTCATGTCAACTTTAACTGTAATTCCTACAAGGTGGAGAAACTCCTCTCCTTGTGTGATGCCTTGTGTAGACATCTTCACGCTCTTTGGAGCCATGCATTTTGCTTGTTCTAAAACTTTTAAGCAAAGTTTAGAGGCAAGTTGTTACCTTGACTGGCAGCCGATAATCCTCTCTCAATGCGGAGCCCGAAAGTGAAGCCCATTAGCTGTGAGTCGGGAGTTGACCCTCCCGACTGTGAGCTAGTTGGGTCTTCTTCTTTTGTCATGAAATTTGGAGGTTGGTGCCCGTCAACTGTGAGCTGAGGAGTTGGCCTCTCCTATTTGTGAGTTGTCTTGGGGCTTCTTGATGGCTGAAAGTAACCAGAAATGTGTTGCAAATATATAATTTAGATAAAGGTCTTACTCGATTGGCCATTGGCCGTTGATACAGAGTTGAAGCCGCTGAGGCTAAAACGAAGCCGTTGAGACTACGATGATGCCGTTAAGGCAGAGGGGGCCGTTGAGGTCGATTGGCCATTTGACGTTGAATCAGTTTTTGCTTTTGGTGCCAAGCTGGCCTCGGGCTTGAGTATCGATGGTTCATCGGGCTTTGGGGCCGACCGAGGCCTTCCTGCTGGACCCGGGCTTATGGTGCCAGCGCTTAGGGCCGGCCGAGGCCTTCCCTGCTGGACCCGGGCTTATGGGCGCCAAAGCGAGGTTGGCCTTGGATGTTGATGCAAGGTAGATCTTCCCTGCATTACATTTTTTAAGTATTAATGAAGAAAAATTGTCTTAAGTGCAACGTACTTAGCTCTTGTAGCTCGCATGTTTTCCTTTTGCGGGTTTGAGCACTTCCGTCCGTTGGTGATCTGCCCCCCAGGGAATCATGTTAGTTGGATTGGAGGTGTCGTTGCCCTTGGCCTTCCCTGCATTGGAGGCCAGGATGAGATGTCTGTGGCCGGGAAGAAGCTATAAACCGGGACAAAGCTAGAGGCCATTGAGGAAAGCCTCGACAGTTGGCGGTCGTTGAAGACGAGTGGCTGGGAGAGTCCATCAAGGACGTTGCAGAGAGTTGACATCAGCGGAGTAAAAAGGCCGACAGAGTTGTTAAGAGGGCCCTTTGCCTAGCTCTTTCCTTGAAGAGATTGATTGCCCTCGGTGTTGAAGCTTGAGAGTAGCTAGAACGAAATCCGTAAAAGGTCCCGGGCTTGGTTTGGCTTTTGGGTGTAACAGAGAGAAGGAGAGAGAGGAAAGTTGGAGTCAACAGTCAAAGCCTTTTTTCCTCATCTTCCTTCTTGCATTAATTACAATAACACCTCGGCTTACTTCCATTAGAAAGTAAAATGCCCATAAATGCTTGAGGTGACGGATAATGTCTCAAGTTCATTCCTTTTGGAAATTACTTTGCTACCCATGTTGCAGTCCACCTCTGGCTGATTGTTGGGCCTTTGAGTGAGCTCTTCCAGCCGCCGGTGTTGTTCATCCATATGCTTCCTCATCTAAGCACCAGATGATTAAGGGGTGGAGTGGCTGCTTGAGCGGAGGTAGGAGACTGCAGTCTCTTGAAAGCTTCACGGTGGTGGTGCTTAGATGATGCATGATAATGACAACCTCTCCCTGAAGAGATTTTCTGCAAATGAATCGTTGAATAACGGGTGCAACTATCACGAGCGATATGAGAGGCTTGGGCTGCTGAGCGGCCACCGAGCGTTACTTCTGCAGTTCATGAACTGCCGTATTCAAGGCTTGAACTTGTTGATGGAAGATGACCAGCTGGTTAATTAGAGCAGCTGAGGTTGGTGGTGAAGGAGCAGAGAGGGTGGCCTTTTGTTGCCTAGCGCGATGTGGATGCCCCCCAGCACGATTGGTGAGAAACCTTCGGCATGCGCATCACCACCATAGCTATCTTAGAGAGGATGAAGACTTATAGCTTAAGGAGACAGAGCTTTCTTGCCCTCCGTGCATGCCCCCCCTACCTGGCGCGCCAATCTATTGACGCTAAATCATCGGCCTCGAGCGTTCGGTCGCCTCCTTCAGCGAGCCCGGGGTCCTCCGGCGAGCTCCTTGCGCCTACGGGCCTGCAAACTAGTCCCATGAGCTGAAAATTCCGGCGAGAACCCTCCGACGGTCAAGTCAGCGCTCTGGGCAACAGCCATGAGCTTGAGGAAGCTCGAAAGAGAAAGAGAGAGAGAG
>UESW01004795.1:138245-320876 GCA_900491605.1 Calamus simplicifolius | reverse complement strand
CCGTGGCCGTCTTCTCCGGCCACGGCCGCTGCCGGAGAAGCCCGCCACGGCTGCCACCGTGGCCGTCTTCTCCGGCCACGGCCGCTGCCGTGGCCGACAGTGGCCTGGCCACGATGGCCAGGCCACAGTCCAAAAAAAAAAAAAAAAGTTAGGGGGGGGAAATCCCCCCCCTCCCGTTTGTCTTCTCCGGCCACGGTGGCCAGACAAAAAAAATAAATAAATAGGTAACAGCTAGGGGGCTTTTCCCCCACCCCCGGCCCCTTCAATTAAAAAAAAAGTAACACTCATAAAAAAATTAACAAAAAAAATTAGATTCTATCATATTTTATTATTTTTAAAAATATTTTTAAATAATTTAATGATAAAATAAAAAAATATAAATATATTTTTAAATCATGGGCAACTTAATTTTTTTTAAAAAAAGTAATAGCTAGGCGGATTTTCCTGACCCTCCGGCCCCTTCAAAAAAAAAATTTTAACACTCATGAAAAAAATTTAACTAAAAATGTAGATTCTATTTATTTTATTGTTATTAAAAATATTTTCAAATAATTTGATGATAAATATTAAAAAAAATGTGACCACTAATATAATTTTTAATTAGATTAGTTATAAATTAATTAATTTATGTCATTAGTCGGAGCTCTTTGGATAGACTGATTATTATGTCTTGATTATGCAATAATATTTGTAATGCTAGATAGAAAGTCTTATTGTATTATTATTTAATTTACAAAATATTTATGCAATAATTAATTTAAACAGGATGTTTATGCAATAATATTTATGCATTTGTAGTTATTTACAATTGTTATGTCTTGATTATTTACATTCTGCTGCAAACTGAATGATGCATTAAATTATGTAATGCTAGATAGAAAGTCTTGTTGTATTATTATTTAATTTGCAGCAACAAATTAGTAGTTTCAATGATTTATATTTTAGTATTCGCAAACATTTGTATTGACACAATAATCTTAAGAGTCAGTGATAGAACACTATTTCATGTATAATTGACAAGAAGTTAAGAATAACAAGCATAAGTTCGATTGTCTTCGGACTTCCATAATTACAGCACTATAACCTTTAGACCCGTTTGAGAATTTGTAAGCCTTAGTCTTGCAAATTCTCAAATTGTCCTGGTGGACAGTTTGGGAATATTTTTTGTGACATGTTAGTCTGCTAGTAATCATCGTTGGGTGAGATTTGCGGTTTGTATTTGCTCATACGTTCTCCTAGTGTGGCTTATATACCACACATTTAGGAGAACATATGGGGAAATGCTGCCGAAATTTCAATGTAACCGATCGATGATAATTAATAGCAGAATAACATATCACAAAAAATATTCTTGAATGGGATAGGGCCTTACCTTATAGACATGAGTGAAGGTAGAATTAATTTAAGACACTTGAATGCTTGTGAAGTCTCATGATTAAACGGACCGCCTTGCGGCCCGACCCGAACTCAAGCCCTACCATTAGCCATGAACCTGTGCATCGGTCCTTGCTAGCACGCCAAGGATCGTAGCCGTGGCTCGCCCTTGCATGGTAGGGACCTTAGTTGCCTAAAAAAAATTGGTTTACTTATAAATGATTTAAATGGTTGTTATTAACCTTAGTTGTGAAAAGAAATAATTTAGTTATATATTTAGTAATACTAATATAGTTTTATTTTGTGGTTTCATTTAATGATTTACCAGACTTTGTATAAGTCGGTCAAAAATGAGCGGGGCTCGCTCGTGGATGTATGCAAGGATAAAAGATGGCTTGCTTAATCCAGATTTTCTGAATGGATTGGAAGAATTTATCGCATTTGCATGTAGCCAACATGACTGGATGGATGGCCCTAGGATTAGGTGCCCATGCAACTTCCACAAGTGTGAGAATAAAGCCTACAGAGATGTTGAAACTGTTAAGGTGCATTTGTGTAAGAAGGGGTTTATTTTTGATTACTATGTTTGGTACTGTCATGGTAAACCAGAGGATATTCCAGCAACTGTTATAGGCCAACAAGAGTCAATTCTCGTAGATGAACCATTTGTGAATTTAAACACATATGAACAAATGGTGATGAATGCATCGGGTACTGATTCAATCAGAATATATTTATGGAAGAACCAAATCCAGATGCACAACAATTTTACGATATATTGCGTGCTGCAAATCAAGAATTGTATCCTGATTGTGAGGGTTATTCCCAGTTGTCTACAGCTGCTCGAATGTTGAATATTAAGGCAGAACATCGATTATCAGAAAAGGCATTCAATTCTGTAGCTGGGTTAATCAAAGAAATTTTGCCAAATGATAATGTTGCAGCAGACAGTTTTTACGCAACAAAGAAGTTGTTGTGTGGGCTTGGGCTCCCAGTAAATAAGATCGATTGTTGCTTGAACAATTGTATGATATTTGGGGTGAAGACTCAGAGCTGAGATGGTGTAAGATTTATGGGCAATCAAGGTACAAAAACAGCGAAGGAGGAGCCAGTACAAGTAGGAGGAAAAGTGTGCCTTACAAGTTTGCACAGAACTAGGGCGTGTGTTCAAAGAGAAAGTGTTGGAGCAAATATGCAGGATTATTATGGAAAGTTAGTAGAGGTGGTTGAAGTTGAATATCCCGGTTGGCCTATGAAACGAACCGTATTGTTTCGTTGTGACTGGTTCGATCCGATAGTTCCTGTGGGCAAAAGGGTTCATAACGACTACAATTTGGTTGAAGTGAACCATCGACGAAGATTGCAGAAATATGACCCATTCATCCTTGCATCCCAAGCTCAGCAAGTCTTTTACTGCGGATATCCAAGTTTGCGCAACGACAAGCGAGATTGGTGGGCCGTTTCTAAAATCGTCCCACGTTCAACAATCGTATTAGAGGAGAGTTCATCAAGTCAATCAGCCGAGTGCCCTGCATTTCAAGAGGATGAGATGGAAATGCATGCAATTGAGGACGACACAAGGGCTCCTGAAACATCACTTAGAGATCCAAATGGTGATGTCCAAGAAATTGCGGATGCAAATGTTCGGTTTCCTTCAGATGATAATGAAACTGAATCGCAGTCCGATACGGCATCGGATGTTGAACCAACATTTCACGAAACAAATGACCGATTAAACATAGAGGTTTTTTTAAAATTTAACTTTTTTTATAAGTGTTAAATTTTTACATAGTCAATCATTAATCGTAATTTAATTGTATGAATCTTTAGTATTTTCAGTATGACGGGCAGAGGTAGATCTACCGACGATAGACGGAGTGAGCAGGGACGTAGCCCTGCTGCATCAGATCACATGAGTGTTGGAGATGGAGAGTTTGGATCTCCAGCAGTCGCATAGCCTTCGATCTCTCCAGCAGTATTACCATCCAGCCGATCGGCACATACCTCCGAGAGTTCTTCCACCATCGGCCGCACCGTACTTCGACTTGATGCTCAGGGGCTGTAAGTATATACTAATTAAAAATATATGTTTATGTTTTTAAGTCAATTACTTATAAACATGCATTTTTTTAACAGATTTATTGAGCAGCATCATGTATCCAGCCACATCAGCGCCGTTTTCAGAGGCGTGCAGATCCCAGTGGCTACGATTGGCGCCACGTATCTCCAGCCACGAGGGAGTTTTATTTTTCTGAGTTTCAGGTAAACTTATTAAATATAATTTATCACTGATATAAAATTTCTTAAACTTAATAAATTCAGAAACTAACTGTTTATTTTAATGCAGAAAAAGTTTACGTGGGATCCTGCCAGCCATGATGCCATTAGGGCAGCATGGGAGGCTCTGACGGGACGCCGATACTCCGACATGCTTCATCGTTGGAGGTCATCGGGTCAGCGTCCTGCGCACGTGCCAGAGGGTATTTGGCACGAGTGGCAGCAGGCCTGGAGTCCGATGGCTGGCGCAGGAGGTCCGCATCAGCCAGCACGAACCGCCGATCTGAGAAGGGCGGTCCTAGCACGGGTCTCTCCCGACATACTTCGGGCTCCATTTCGATTCAGAGCACAGACGACGTATGGTAAGAAAACATAAATATTTTAATTACTATTTTAGTTATTTACAAATATTTGTATTAATATCATTTTTTTATTGTTATAGTCTGAGCAGGAGGGCGGAGATCCTGGTGAGTTTCGTCTATTCAGGGCGACACACACCAGGAGGGACGGTTCCTGGGTCGACATGCGATCACGGAGGTTGCGGTAAGAAATTAGATTTATGTAGTATCTATTTAATTTCTAAAATTTTATTTTGAGAAATTTATTAACTCATTTATTGTTGATTTCATAATTTCAAGACACGAGTCGAGGAGCTTCGCTCTCAGGCATCGTAGGTCGACTCTACTGATGGGGAGATGCCCGTCGAACTCTCAGCAGAGGAGAGTCGGCGTGTGTTTTTGGAGGCTGTTGGTGCCCAGCCACGAGACCGCAGGGTCTATGGTCTAGGCACTAGAGCTTCTACATTTTTCCCATCAGGCCTCCAGCTCGCGAGTTTCTGGTGATCTTCCTCCCGAGCGTTTAGACGACCTTCGGAGATCTATTGCAGAGGAGGTTCGGCAGGAGGTCGAGCAGGATTTTCGAGGATCGTATGCGAGGCCGGGATCAGGAGGTTGCAGACATGCGAGATGAGATGCATTATTTGCGGGATATGGTTAGCCGCTTGTCGCAGAGTCTCCAGCCTCCACAGCCTCCACGTGATCGCTCAGATTCTTGATGTATTTTTTTTCTTTTTTTATGTTGTACATGAAAACTTCAAAATTTTAATATATGAATTATTTTTGGAAATTGAATGATTATTGTTTGGATCAATATGAGTGAAGAATATTTTGATCAATATTTAAATGTAACGAAATTATATTAACCGTTTTAATTTTTAATTTTTATTTTTTTTTAAAAAATATTTATTTAGCGATGCATTAGCGACTGTAATTGCATCGCTAATATTTTTAAAATATTATTATTAAATATTGCGACGCAATGACCTGGCATCGCAATAATTAAAAAAAATAATAATAGCGACGCATTAGCGACTAAAATTGAGTCGCTATTTATCTAAAATATTTTTAATAAATATTGTGACGCAATGACCATGCGTCGCAATATTTTAAAAAAATTTTTATTTGCGACTCTTTAGCGACTCAAATTGCGTTGCTATATCAAAAATATTATTATTAAATATTACGACGCAACTAAATGCATCGCAATATTGCGACGCAATTGAGTGCGTCATAATATTTAATAATAATTTTAAATATTATAATTTAATTTTTAATTTAGCGATGCATTTGGATGCGTCGCAATATTGCGACGCAATTTTGCATCGCAGAGAGTCGCAATATTGCGACGCAATTGCGACAAATGGATATTGCGACGGACATCTGAGCGACGCCGTCATTGCGTCGCTATTGCGTCACAATAGCATGTTTAGCAATGCAATTGCGACGCATTTGGGCATCGCAATATTTTATTTTCTTGTAGTGTGTCCAGATGGAACCTGCAAGACAGTCCTCACGCAGAGAATATATGGGATGGCCCTCTGCGGAAGACCTTTTGATGCTCAAGTTAATGAAGATTCACAGCAAGCAGATGTGAGGAGAAGACTCTCGCAGAAGAGTTCCACAAGAAAATGGCTTCTCGAGAACTCAGAGCTCTGTTTGAACTTTAATGGAGTGTTCAGTCAAAGTGTCAGTGAAAGCATACCTGAGAGACTTTAGGGCAAGGATATTTATAGGCGATCATCTGATTTCTTTGGCGCATCATAGGGGGTCCAAAATCGTTCAGATTCGAATCGGATTCGAATCAAGTTTGTTATGAGCCGATAGTATCAATATCTAGTTAGTTAGAGAATCTACGGCTAGGGAAACTGATTGATGCTTTGAGATTCGGTGATTCTATAGGTCCTAGGTCACTTTCGGTATTATTTACATAATTTTTCGTTTGAGATATTGTTAAGCTATCACGAATTTGAATTCTCCGGCGCTTGGTTCCGCACTCGGTTCTGCCGAAGCATTTGAGCGCTTGCCGAGGCAAGAGGTTAGTTCGGTTCTGCCGATTCAGCCGAAGTATATAATTGTTCGGTGCCATCGGGTATATGAAGATAGAATGCCTCGGTTCTATCGAAGTATACGAATATCTCGATCCAAACGGGATTAGAGGATAGCTCGGACCTGCTAAGGCGTGAGAATGGTTCGGAACAATTCAGTCTAAGGATGGCCTGGTCTTGCCGATGATGGTTCGGCTCTGCCGAAGGTGGTTCGGCTCTATTGCTTTCTAGATATGACAGTTGGCTGATTGGATATCGAGATTGGTCTTGACCTTTTTATCGTGTGCACAAGTGTTGACACAATTATAATTTTATCCCTCATTAATATGTATATATATACATATCAGCATACATATATATGCATATACATATGCATACGTGCGTACATGCATACATATAAACATATATATATATATATAAAAGAAAAGTTGTCTCCTTACATTTTGTGCATTTCAACTCATTGGAGAAGGGTTGCTTGCCCATGAAAGCAAGAGGTAGAATGGTCAATGAGAAGCAAAGTTCACCAAACCTGAAGGATTCTTTTCAGTTGTCTTCAGAGTTAGGCAGTACTTTCTTATAGGACCACAGATGGACCAGTACAATTCACATGACCACCAGCCAAACCCATCTCACTAGGCATCAGATTCAAGCCAAACTAATTAAATATTTGGTTGCATCAGCATTGCTAAACCTGCATAAAATGATCAAACAAATTAACACTTGTTTGATGTGCAGCCTGCTTAGATTTGATGGTAGTCTCACATCAAATGAGGGACTTCTACCATCCATGCCATATGTATTAGATTTTCACCAACTTATGCTTGTATGTAAAAGTATGCATACTCCTTCAATGACATGAGATTAATATGAAAAATAAAAAACTCCAAAGTACTCACAAGTCACGAGCCTCCCCCCATGAACTTTTCCCCGCAAATCTCGCTCCTAGTTGCTGATCCTTTTCTTATTAAAAAAAAAAACACTTAAGACCACCATTACATGCCCAAAACTGCGTTTGATACATAGAATTATAAAAAATAACAAAATAAAATATAAAATATAAAAAAATTTATTATACCTCGTATTAAATAAAAATAAGATACCAAATTAAATAGAATAATTATATGTTTAAAAAATTTGATGCTGTATAAAGAAAAAAGGATTGAAAAAATTCCATGCCATCAGCAGATGCCAACAATGCTCTGAGGACGATGTAAGGCTGGCTCTCGTACCGGCCAAAAGCAATTTGTACCTGCCATCATGCGTGCATCTCATCCAATTTAATATATTGCCATCTCTCCCTCTCTTTCCATTCAATCACTTAAAAGACCTTTCGTAGTGTTTTGAATGCCTATATATATATATATATATATATTATAAAAAAAAATATAATTTTTTTAAAAAAATTATTTTTTATTTTTATTTTATTTAAAATTTAAAATTTTTTTATTTTAGCATAATTAATATAGTATTATTTCAAATGATATTTGAATGGCATAGAAATAAGCCTTTATTTCATTAGGAATAGATGAAGATTATTTTAGAAATCTCAAAAATATTCATGATCAAATGATAAAAAAATAAATTATCAATTTATTTATTAATATAATTATTTAAATAAATTATTTTTTATTAATTAATTTATTGTTATGATTTATTAAAAGTTTGCATATTATGTACATATATTAGTAACGGTTAGCAAGAGAAAAGTGGATTATACCATTACTATTTCGCGATGGACATTGTTATGTACATATATTAGTAACGGTTAGTCAAGGCTACATTTTTTTTATCTTTATATTTGATATTATAAATTTTTTCAATAGAAAAGATAATAGTCAATTTTTTTTTTTCAATTACTACCCTTGGAATATGATAAATTGGAATAGAGCTATTCCATGGAATACGAATTGAAATATCAATTTATAAGAGTCCATAATCTTTTTTATGCTTGTTTAGAGGAATAGCATGGAATAAAGCTCTATTCCAACCAGAGCATTCAAACACTATCTTCATGTACTGGATGCTTTCTCTGCTCCATGGCCTTGGGTTTTTTAATACATACATCCATTTGGACCTAACCTACTGGACCCAAAAACTTAGCAGAAAGGCATTAGATCATGAGTTGACTTCGTTAAACCTTGCTTAGAATCAACGGTGAAATGATGGCAAAGGCGTGCCTCGCTTGTCTCTTGGAGAAGTCCACTGGATCCGCCGAAAGTTTTCCAACCAACCATCAATCATCTACTGCAGCATTCCCTTTTCATTCTTTTTTTTTCTATGTTTGCATTCATTTTAACATGTAATATTATTTTTTTTCAACTTGTTGTTCATCACAATTTAGATATATATTTTCAATGTTTTTCAGCTTTAATACTAAGCTGATTGCATTCATATCCAAATTAATGCTTTCAAGAACTTGCAAGTGTTTGCAAGTAGGCCAGCTCGCTGAACTACAAAAAAATATCAACTGATGAGCAACAGTCGTACATTAAAGTATCCATGCATGGATGAATACATGTGCCAAAGGGTATGCAGGCATAGGAAACACTCTTGGAACGTAGGAGTCTAGACTAGGAGTCTAGGTTGTTCCTCTTGTTGAATCATGCCTGGGACAAATGAGTTGGTGAGTAGCTTGTGTCAAGCATAAGAATGCATTCCGGCATGGTGGCTCCACTCATTGGCATGCAATCTGCCATGTTCGCTGAAAGAGATGCATGATGGTGATATGATGCGACATGACCATTGATGGATTTTAGATGGAGTTTTTCTTTTCTTTTCTTTTTGATGTATCCTTTTGCCTTTTTGCTACGTGTTTACATTTTTTGGATACCTTATATTGGCAGCATTTCATGGCCTCTCAACGCTTACATGCGGTTTGTAGCCATTAATAGTGTTAGATGATCCAAACTTAATAGTGTTAGATGATCCAAACATAGCTTTAATATGCCGGCATGAATTTAATTAGCCGTCAAATTATATTTGTCTCTTTGCGTAGATCCTCTCTTGTGATATTTTTTACATAATCTACAAGTGCAATCAAACCTCTTTTGAATCGATGGCAAAGAAGAACTTCTAACCCATGCCAAGTGGCAAACATTGATCTATATATTAGAATGATATCCTCCTTTATTTTCTTACACGGATTTGTTTGGTGCAAACCGGTTTTGTGCCGAGGGCTCTTGTAATTTGATCCACTTCAGGTTAGCAAGCAACAAATCATACAAAGATGTGTAATTTGTTGTTACCATTGAGGCATGATCTCTTTGCTTTCAATCTAAAAAGTTGTTATAAGCTCATGCAAATGCAATCTAATAAATTTCAGAATGAAACTAATATAAAAGGCATCTCATTGAAATATATTTATCGTAGCTCATAATCTCATCTTAAAAGATAGTCAAAAGATATTGTTTTCTCTTTTCGATCCTTTATAAGTACTTAAAATCTTTACATACATAATCATATAGGATTGAATACTCATCAATATGAGCTCTCATATACTACTTTAACCTATGTTCAAACCCTAGCATCCTCACCAGATCAAGGGTTCATATCTAAATCATATCTAAATCCAACCGAATTTAATCGTAAACAAATAAAGCTCATATGCAATATCTCTTAGTTTATATACGTCATGAACCGAATCCATTTTGATACTATTTATCACAATTTAATATTTCACTCAAAAAAATAAGCTAAAAGGTATTATTTGATCTTCTTAATTCTGTGTAAGAATAATATTCTTAATACATAACCAATGCAAAAATAAGCACTTGCCAACATGAGCTCTTACACTTCTCGTATGGGCTCTCAGAGTAATTGACCGTAATCAAATAGCAAGGTTAACTAGATGAAGCAAACTAAGCTTTATGCACATATTGTAGAAGAGTATTATGATCAAATCCCATGGCGTAAAGCAAGCTAAGCTTTAGGCACATGTTGTAGAAGAGGATTATGATCCAATCTCATGGTTATCCAACGACACACTTCAGATTATTGCGAATCTACATGCAAAGAATAGTCTTTTATCAGTTAATAAAATAAAAGTGAAAGAGTTAATATTAAATTATGATCAAATAGTAAGGTTAACTAGATGAAGCAAACTAAGCTTTAGGCACATGTTGTAGAAGAGGATTATGATCAATCCCATGGCGATTGATATCCAATGACACAGTTTAGATTTATTGCGAATCTACATGAAAAGAATAATCTTTTGACAGTTAATAAAATAAAAGGGAAAGAGTTAATATTAAATTGGGCTCAAACGTGATGCCTTAATGCTTTTCTGTTAAGCTGGACTCCAACAAGCACATCAAATATCTTTAATTATTTGAAAACCCCAATCTCTCTCACAAGATCCTTGGTATCGATCCCTTCTCTCAAGAACATGAGCTCGAAGAGGTAACGGGTTCTCCATGTATATCCTTTCCATAAGTAAGAAATCCACTAGTGCTGCCATGATCTGCTATAAAAATAGCAAGCTATTTTAAACTTAAGAAAATAAAAGTTATTTTATTATACCATATCTCAAATTAATCATAATAGAAGTTAAACATGCAAGATAAAAGTGAAAATGGTTTACAACCTCTAGATAAAGCTCAAACTCCAAGGCTAAAGATAATCAAAGACTAATTTAAGGTATTAAAAATATTTTTTTTATTAAAATGCATATGAAGGCTGCACATAAATTTTATTTATAGATAAACTTAGTTATATTCGAATGCAGTTATGTTTAGAATGCGATTATTTTTTTTTACTTTTGAAATTATATGAATTTCAGAGTCATTCAATCTTTTTCACTTTTTTTTATTTTTAAGTTCGATGAATTGTACATATCCAAAGGTATAGAAAATAACTTTGACTACATTCAAATATAAATAAGTTTAGAATTTAATCATTTCTTCCACCTTTGATCTACAAGGATTTCGGAGCCATCCCATTTTTTTTTTTTTTTTTATCTTTTAAATTCATGAATTATGTAGATTTAAGGATGAAAGATATAACCAGATATAGGCTTAGCTATATTCAAATGCAGCCAATCTATCTTTATATATATAGAAAGAGAAAGAAAGAGAAAACTAAACTTAGCTACAACCAAATATAGTTAAGTCTTAGATTTGGTCTACCTTTTTATCCTTGAATTTATACGAAACCCAAAGTCATCTAATGTTTTTCATCTTTTTCATCTTTAAGATATGTGATCTATGTAGACCCATAAATTGGAAGGGTAGCCAAACCTGAGCTTGGCTTTTGAATGTAGTTAAACCAAACTTTTTCTTTTTATATATCTATGCACATGTTTTACGTGTTGTATTAGAATGTTTGTTTGTTGATTAATGGACACCTAATTAAAGTGGCTTTGGATTAATAAATATTTATTTCAAATATTTGGTGTCTCCTAAACCAAAATAATCCAAATGAGCATTAAAAATTTTCTAGATATGGACTATATATTATTAGTTCTTGATAATTTTGTATTTATAAAATGGGTAAAAAAATTTCGTCCAATAATATATACTTGATCAACTCATCATTAATATATGATCTATATTGCTTGAACTTATATACATATCCATGGACAACATGGATAACGATTTGCATGCACATGAAACCAATGGCGACCCATAATAGAAGAATATATTAAGTTTCACTGTAAATAAATTAAGTTTTTTTTTCTTTTTATTGACAAGAGAAGAAAAAAATATTATATAAATAAAAATAGCACAAATAATATAATATTAAATTTTAATTATTATTTAATATTCTAAATTTTATGCATGTGATCTTAAATTCTTACCATGAATTCTCACCATATATACACAGAATTGGGTCTAAATATATCGAATTGACTTCAAGCTAGAGATTAGATGAAGCCACCATGGCAAAGTAAGATTTCTCCTCACCCACTAACAAGTTACAATCAGACTTCTATCTGAAACTCAAAAACAATCAGACTTGAATCCAAGATTTAATTAATATGCAAAATATATTTTTTTATTATAATCCTTTTCTCTCTCTCTTCATTCTATAAAATAACAACGATTATAACTTTATAATAGTTATTATGACAAATATAAATTAATATTAAATAATTTCAAACAACACAAATGTAGTTGTTTGCATGGTTTAAATTGTTGAAAAAGACTTTTTGCATCATCTTTCAATGCAGCAAGCGCATATTAATATGAATTGATCATCCGAACATGTCAATACGATGTAATGCGCAACAAAGCCTATTGCATGCATGAGCAACCAATTCGTGCAGCTAATATGCGTTTGCTGCACCGCCACCGCCGCAAGACTTTTCCTTAATCCGTTACCTTTATTGGCCCAGCTTCAATCGGCCCGGACCGGCCTAGGGTCGAAACTTCTACGCCTGACCTCGGGTCGGGCCGGCCAGTCGGCCTTTAGAACAAACATAGGCCCGGCCCAAGTCGTTGTCTCTCCCATCACGTCAGCCACCACCCCGATCCATCTCCTGGGCGGCTGCCGTCTTCGCCCTGGCAGAGTCCATCTCCGGCAGCCGATTACTGCCGTCGTTCGACCCCCTGCTCTCTCAAGTGAGAACTCCGTGCTTCGTAGTCCTTCTCCGCTGTGCCTTCTTCATCTGTCGAATCCCTTGCTCCCCAAACCCTAAGTCATCTACGAGCTTACAACCTCGTTCCTACGTTGGATCAGATAAACCTAACCGGACCTTAACCCTTGATGGACTTCGCCTCGTAAATCCTAACCCTCTCCCGAGACCCCAGTAGCCCGGGCAGGGCCTCGAACCCCCAGAGAAAAAAAAATTCTTAATTGGTTTTTGTGGACATATAATGGTGATGCATCTCTGTTTGCACAGCGGTTTGAAGACAGCGTAGCAGAAAGCTGCAATCTTGGCTCTATGCCGCGCAGTTGAAGAGCGGTCTTCTCCTGCGAACCTAGTAAGCATTAATTGCCTGTCACTAGATTGCAATATTTCAAGTCTCTCCTTGTTGATAGGCACTTTGCCTTGTTTCATTATTGGTTTCTTTTTGGCTATTACTAGCTTTATGATTACTGTGGTTTGAAACTTGATATTTCCACGTCTTTGTTTGGTTTGAATCTTAAAACATCCAATGTCCGATCGTGAATTCTGGATTGATTGGTTGCAAATTTTTAATTATGTAACCAAAAGCTGGCAAGCTATTTGTTTTTCAAACCAATCAAACACAAACAGTCATTGGAGAGCTTTGGACATGTGAATGATTGTTGCTTGAAATGTTACATATGGAGAGATAACAAGCAGTTTGCCATCTTTACCTGTAACTTGTATAAGAATCTGCAAATGAATGAAGATTGACTTTGGGATCCAAACGCTTTGCAAAACACTCTTCTTTATTCATTATTTCACTACTAATTAAGGGTTAAATTAAAAAAATTGCAGAAAAAATGGGAATTTTTTTCTCCATGGACGGAAGCTGATCTGGAGGGGTTTTTCATCTTTGACTTCACACCCACTTCATGTCTGCGTCGTTGGCAGCGGTCCTGCTGGATTCTACACTGCTGAAAAGGTATTTAAAATGCTTATTTTCAGTTAATTTGGGATTCAGTCTGTAGGTTGGAACAAATCCTTCACCTTTACACCAATCTGTAGCAACTAGCCTTTTCAAAGATACTAATCACATGAGACAGAAAGATGTTGATTGTGGTTTAACTAACAGGTTTCAAAATAATGTACAGACCTCAAAAAATTGGATTCTTGATCAGAAAATATATATTTTTAAGTGTTCTTATTTGTTTCTGCTAGATGTTGAAGGCTCATGAAGGAGCAGAGGTGATATCATAGACCGGTTGCCAACGCCGTTTGGATTGGTTCGTTCAGGAGTGGCACCAGATCATCCAGAAACAAAGGTGAGGGGAAGATTCTCAGTTCGCGAATCCATCATGTTTGATGCTTGGATTTAAACCTCATCTTATTTTGAGCCTACAAATTTTGATCAACAACATGAACAATGATGACTTTATATGTGATAATACTAACAAATGTTACGGGAGGACAGACAGGTAATGTTTTTCTTCTCCTTTCTGTCTGAAAATGAAGGGTATTCTGGATCTTTTGTTTGGGGAAGAGGTTGGTCGATATGTAAAGGAACTAGGAGAGAAGTATGATGGGGCTGAGAATTTTTCATTTTTAGCTGAGAGGCCTGGCACATCTTTGTGATGGGATGTCAAGGTGGGATTAGAGGGGATACAAGGTCAAATTTAGAGAATATTGAAAACTAACAGAGAGTTCTGAACTAGTGACTCAACCATGGAAAGTGACAAGTTTGGTCACCAGATTTGCAAATTGTCACCCTTATGATTGTTGTTTTGGGTGGTCATGTTTGTGACACCAAAGTTGGTTGATGTGCCTTAGCATTCCTGGAGAGCCTTGCCTTGACCATTACAATGTGGGTGATTGCCTGATTTTAGGGGCATAGTGATAGGTGGTTGGTTGGCAACTAGGCAGCAATTTTTACTAAAAAATTGCCTATTTATACACAAACAGTCATACATCTTTGGATACATATAAACATAGCGTGCATACATGCTTATTCAGACACTGACATACATGCAACGCAATCTAGTTTATTTTAGGGTCTAATCTTATGCATCTCACTTTACTTCTTTTCTTATTATATATAGACAAATGTTGCTACTGTGAAATGAGGTCCATACATATATTCTTTGAAGGGTTTAAAACTGTCTTTTTGTATCATAATAATTTATTGCTAGCATAGGATTGATAAATCAAACCAAATAATTAAGATAAAGCTCGGTGATTCTGCTTGTGCATTGTTTTGGTAAATTGATTTGAATTGTTGTATGTTTATTTCTAAATTTTTCTTAGTAACCTCATTTTGCCAGAAACTTGGAAACAGATAGTTGTAAACCAATTCTCTCGGGTTGCTTCAAATGAGAGGTGCTCACTCTTTGGAAATGTACAACTTGGAACTACTGTTTCTCTGTCTGAGCTTCGCAAGATGTATGATGTGGTACGCTTCCAATTGCAAAATCGAGCACTTACAGATCCTTTCAAGGGCTTGCCTGCTTCCTTATAACTTTGCCGGTTTTTTCCTTTTTTTTCCTTTTCTTGTTTGAGTCTTTAGTTGGACTGATGTATATATTCACGAGCAGGTTGTGCTTGCTTATGGTGCTGAAAGTGACAGATCTCTTGGCGTGCCCGGAGAAGTAAGTTGCCTCAGGTTGCTTTTGTTGCTGTTTCTTGTGATAAACTTTTTAAATGTTGATAACTAGCTGTCGTTAAATTGTTTACACCTCATGGAAATTTATATATTGACTAAAGATTGAGTTGTAAGCTTTGCTTTCTTTTGTTTGGAATCAAAACAATCCTGCCGAACATACCCAGATTCAGAAAACATAAGAGTTTTCTTTCTAATAAATGATAGATAGGAGAGTAGCCCAAAATGTTAAACTTGATGAAACGATACTTGAGGTCAATTTTTATCGTTATTGGATTTATTATTGCTAGTTATCTCTGAATTAATTTATGTAAATTTTAGAAAGCCATTTTGAAATCAAGAGTTGGGCTGTGTCTTCTATCACAACCTAGAGGCAGAACATGTAAAGGCTTGATCTTGAAGAGTGGAAAGGGATGAAGGAAACATCCAGCAGCCCAGCTTACGAAAGTAAAGACAGTCGAAACTGGAGTTATAGTTCAAGTTTTTTGATCTTTTACTCTTACTCTGGTTTTGGGATCATTATCTTTGAGGTTGACGCTATTGCACCAGTGCATCAGCAATTTGAAGTTCTTCAATTCTGATTGCTTAGGCAGTCTTGGAGAACCAGTGCTTACCTTTTAGATTATTTCCCCTCTTGCATCAGGTGTAGTAAAATCTATTTCTTATATCTTATGTGCCTTCTTCCTTCTATGCTGTAGGATTTGGGAGGGATATACTCAGCTAGAGAGTTTGTGTGGTGGTACAATGGGCATCCGGACTGCTCCAACATGATACCTGACTTGAAAAGCACAGATACAGCTGTAGTCCTTGGTCAGGTATATTCATAAGGTTTATTTGGAAAAGCACAGATACAGCTGTAGTCCTTGGTCAGGTATATTCATAAGGTTTATTTGGAAGGATCCATGTACATATGTGCAGCTGATATTATTAGTTGCTATACTAGTTTCAAGTGGATGTCTTATTTTTCCATGCTTTTTCCTTTTCTATTGTCAAGATACTAAAGCTGCTTCATTTACTTGATTACATTCTAACACTTTATTTTCAGCATATAAGAATCAAATCTGCATCATTATATAAAGATGTTACATAATTTGATGTGTTCCATTTATATTCAAGCCACTTGCAAATGAAGTTTTAAAAAAAATCTGAGCTGGCGCTATTCAGATCACTGGAAAAAATCATGCTGCAATTCTTGACTAGCCGCTAACTTGGAACAGATTAATTTTTCCCCTATAAATCATGTCGTTGCTTTGCTCATAAGCAACCATGTGAACCATGGAAAGCCTTCATCCAGTAAACCAGATTATTGATTAAAGTAAATTATTTTGTGTTTTAACGGTATGTGTTCTGATGAAAATGTTTATTGTGAGTCCATGACTATGGTCTATGGACATTGTAGTATGGGGGCTGCTAATGTCTTAACGCTGGTTGCTAGTTCTTGTGTATTTGTGTATGTTTTGAAAGAGCCACCTTATTTAGCAACATTTTTTCCTCTCTATAGAAGGAAACTCATATAGGTTTTATTTAGCAGGACCAAGGATGGCCAAAATATACCGAACTGGGTGCGAACAATACTGAACTAGTCTAGAACTAGTACGATTGGATGGTTTAGTTTGGTACAACAGTTGAATCACCCTATACCCACCCTAAACCGCACCGTACCAACCACCCAGTTCATTTCAGTACATAATGGTTCATAAGTTAGGACCTCCTGATTCACGTAAGCAATATGCCATCAGTTTGACACTCTACATCCCATATTAAACTATACTGGTTCATAGTATGGCGAACCTTGAATAGGACCTTTGAACTCTGAGTCTATGATTTACCTTTGATACCCATGCTTTCATGATACCTTCTTATCATTGCACCTGACAGGTAAACTAATAAACTGTCTAACAGCTTTACCTTTGATCATGCTTTTTCTGGTTGATTATGCCTTATAGTGAACAAAGTGAAGCACATGTAGCCAAATTTCTTGAACTTTCTATCTTCTCATTTGTTTCCACATTTTGTTATAGTGTTACATATGAGCTTCTGTACTTTTATTCAGACTTTCATAAGGTAATTTGAGTAGGAACCCGTGAAATCTAACCAAAAAGTGCTTCCTTATGGAATCTTGTGAACATATACATTTTGTTAATTGGCCATCTAGTGCAAAGTTGGTTTTCTTTACTGAATAGATAAGGTCTCAATATATATTCGCTGGAAAGATTTTTTTTTTTTCTTTTCTGATTTCAGTGTCTGGCTTTCTTTTCCGTAACCAATCTTACCATTATAATGAAGTTAAAACAGTTTCCAAATAAAGTCACCTTCAGGGTAATGTAGCTCTTGATGTTGCTCGTATTCTATTGCGGCCAATAAACGAACTGGAAACAACAGATATTGCTGAGCATGCTTTAACTTCCCTTCATGAGAGCACCATAAGGTATGTTGTTTAAATTATCGAACAATGATTGAATTAGTTTTGCTAATTTTTAGTTCTGCATTGCTCCTAAAGCACATCATTTTAATGCTCTATTTTGATTCTGTTTATTATGGCCAAAGGAAGGTGTACTTGGTTGGGAGAAGAGGCCCAGTGCAGGCAGCTTGCACTGCAAGGGAACTTCGTGAAATTGTTGGTATGACTCAACTTGCATTACTTACTATCATGAAAAGAATCGCTTGAACCCTCTTTTGCATGATTAATTAGACATCCTTAAGGGTGTATTTTTATTGAAGTTATGTATCGATACTGCCTGGAGTTTCCTTTCGGTGTTATTTTTCACCTACATGAAAGTGATGGTCTGATTTATACAGGTATCAAAGGTCTGCATGTTCACATTCAGGAAGCTGACCTAGTGGCATCTCCAGCTGATGAGGTTTGTATTTGTTATACTGTAACAATGAAAAAAATGTTATAATTGAGTGAGATTTTTCAATTGTTTTTGATACCTCTATTGCTCAGTCAGATATGTTAGCCTGTCAATCCTCACATTTGTTCTCTATTTGGTGATACTATTGTTGAACTCCCAAATGACTTTGTCTATCATATATAATTGCATTTTTCTAGTTTTACCCATTATCTAGATGCCTGGCTCATCATATGTAAAATTGGAACATTTTCTTAAATCTAGACCAGAATATTCTTATAATGAATTTTCAACCCTTTATTGCTAATCTTTTTTTTTTTTTAATTTCTGCTTTGAAGGATCTTTCTACAATATTTTTTGTTAACATTGCCAATTTGTCATCTGAGATTCTAAATTTTACCTATACAAGTTCTTCCCCTCTATTACTTATCACTTTTAAACACAGTATTGCATGCACTTTTTGTTAACCTCAGGTTCCTTATGCCCTGGTGTTTTTGCTAATTCTAGGAAGAATTAAAGAAAAGTAGAATCCAGCGAAGAGTTTTTGAGATACTCTCCAGAGCAGCAACTTCAAGTCAACAACATGATATTGTTGGCCAGCGAGAACTCCACTTCATGTTCTTCAGAAAACCTGACAGATTTTTGCCTTCAGAGACAGGTAGTACTGTTAGCAGTGTGCGCCTTGAGAAGACATGTTTGAAAGGTGTGATCTGCAGAACTAATACTCGGAACTTCCCATATTTTGTTATGGTCATTTGTTGTGAAGATTTGTTGCACTCTTTAAACTGGTAGTTGTGCTCAGTTTTCTTAACAATTTGCTCCCATGCACTAGATTTCTGGCTATGTCCTAGGATTGATTGAGTTCCTTCAATCACAATTTTATCGTAATTTCCATCACCATGATGTTTTTGGTTATGTAGAAAATGGTGCTTCTGGCAAACAAGTGGCAGTAGGAATGGGACAGTTCGAAGATCTCAAATGCGGGTGGGTATTTCCAATTCTGTGTAGCATAATTTTGAGTATGCTACCATTGCACAGCTTTTGTAACTTTGGCTATCAGAGCTTGTGTTTCTTCTGGCCAGCTTCAGGTTTAACTAATTTAACATTATTCTTGTGTTTAGGCTGGTGTTGAAGAGCATTGGCTACAAGTCAGTACCGGTTGATGGATTACCCTTCAATAAATATAAAGGTCAGCTGTGAACTTAAGAATTACCCAACCCAGCTTATGGTAATAACCTACATTGAGCCAAGATTGTCAAGAACAAACTAACTTCTCAAAGATGTGCATCTTAAGGCGTGATTAATCAATTGTATAACAGAAGTGATTGTGACTGTAGCACTTGCATCATCTTTGTCGTTGCATACTGCATGTAATGTTCTAGATCACCGTGTTCAGTTTTGTCCCATGGTTTGGAGTCGGGACCAAATTGTTTCACTCCATAACATGATACTTAGGTTGCTTTCGCTCATGGCTTTTAACAGGTGTAGTTCCAAACATGAAAGGCAGAGTTCTAAGCTGTGATCAGGAAGAGCATGCAATTGTTGAGCAAGGCTTGTATGTTGCTGGTTGGTTGAAAAGAGGACCCACCGGGATCATTGCTACAAACCTATATTGTGCTGAAGAAACTGTAAGTAATACTGGCGATTTGGTTCTGTGGGTCTTAGGAAATAGATTGTTGCTGTTCTACAGGTTAAAAATAAAAATATACACGCATGGAATTTTGTGCATGTGAAATTCCTTAGGGTGGTATGTTTGCAGCTTTTCATATTGAAAATTGACATAGGTTTCCTGGCACAATCCATGATAAGAAAGAAATTATATGGTCATACTATAAGCTTCATCACTGGAAACATCTCACAAATTGGTACATTGATAAGACAAAATCATCTTCTAACATCAAGCACTTAATCTTTGCTTCTCAAACTAGAATTGGCGAGGAGATTTGCTTCGGTTTTTCTGGGTCCAACATTTTAATCCAGAATTAGCATGGCAGGTTGCGAGCATCTTGGAAGACTTCAAAATGGGTTGCTGAGGGCCGCTTCGAGCTCACCCAAGCCAGGAAGACAAGGGCTCCTCCAGGTTCTGGAAAGCAAGAACGTCAGATTTGTGCCTTTCAGTGGATGGGAAAAGATAGACTCCAGGGAAAGAATGGAGGGTCAGCTGAGAAACAAACCCAGAAAGAAGATCACTACATGGGAAGAGCTGCTTCTGGCAGCGAATGGATAACTGATCTTTGAGGGCTTTAAAACAAAAGGACGTGTCTCAGTGTAGCAGCTGAAAAAGAGAAAAATATTCAAAAATTTATGGTAGGCCGCTTGTGAAAGTCCTTTTGATTTGTTGGTTTTTGGGTCTCATGGGATGCACAAGAGCAGGTCATCCCCAAAACCAATTGACCCAGGCCAAGAAGCCCAACGTGCCATCTGTTCTTGGGAGTTGAACACAAATAATAAATCTGCAAGTAAGTGGGCATTATTTGTGAAAGCAATTGTGGAACTCTTGATTTAGCTTTTTCCAAATACATAAATTGAAGGATATATATATATATAATCTTGCCGAGTTGCATTCTCTCCTTCTCGGATTAAAAAAAATTTAATTGGTTTTATAAGTTTGCAGATTGATCCAACAGTTCATTTGCCATCCAGTATCATTAGGTGTGCCACCTCATATAACAATATCCTCGCCCTCTTCTAAGCCTTATTAAGTCATTTACCTTTTCTAAATGGCACTGTTCTACTTCGATTTTCCATTTGTATCCACCCTTAATATGTAATCATTTGGCATGTGTCATTGTGAAGTGTATTCCCTATTTTCTCACAACTCTAATTTTAGAGTTTTGTAGCCGTGTTGAAGTTGCATTAAGTGCTCGATGAGCCAATGTGTTTGGTAATATAGGGTTTATGGCTATCTAAGTTCTGTGCTTGTGTTGTTCAATACAAGTGATATTGTATGTACATAAGATCTTGCATGTACTTTCTTTTGATCTCACCTACCGCCCATGATCGAAGGAAAGATATTGGTTGTGGTCACAAACTCGTTTTCACATATACATTTTCAAAAGTTTGGTTAGGTTCTTATCTTAGTAGTAGTTGATGGCTTTTTCTACTCTTACTTTCCATAACTTTTCATCTCTTTGATGGTAGCTAGAAGATCTCTCATGATATGAAACGCTAGGGCTTTGTACCATCATATATGGCTGGATTCTAGTTAATATTAGATGGACCTTCCTAATTTTATTTTAAATAATTTTAATCTTGTAATTTTTAAAATAAATAAATGGGATCTTTTTATTAACTTTTCATTGCTTAATATGATAAAATATTGTTATGTAACTAGCAAGCACTATCATTGGCACCAATGACTTGCTGCTTTTGTCGTTAACTCTTCACAGCATCTGCCTCTTAGATCCAAAAATTAAAATTTATTGTTGATAAAAAAAAGTTTCATGAAAATTAGAAATCCTTGGATTAATAGATACAAGATATAGAAAGAAGAAAAGATATATTACTCAAGTAATTTGCAAGGGAGTTAGAGAATAAACAAACCATATTGGCATATGATAACGATGGGATCACTTTTGTTAGAAAAAAAAATAAGAAAAGGATAGTATTAGTCAATTTTCAAAACTATGAGGATAAGATTATTTTAAAAAAACAAATACGAACTTGGAAAAGTGAATAAATTATTTTAAACCTTAATTTTTTATTTAAAAAAAATCTTGACCAAGGCCTTAGCCCTTAGCTTCTCCCTCTGAACTCCTGCCTTCTCCCTTCCCCTCCAGCACTCTTTTCCTCTTCCAATCTAGCTGGATCCCTTGAATTGTTCCATGCAAAGCCCAGAAGTTCATAATTATCTACGGGAGCTGTATTTTATTTTATTTTATTTTATTTTGAGAAAAAGAAGAATCAAAACCACAAGTTCCGCTATGTCTAGCAGCTATTTTTCAGCTTTCCTTGGATAATTCAGATGAAGTAATGCAACAAGAGCTCCATAAAGCAAAATTAATGCATCCTGTTGATGTCAAATCATCGTTCTTGAGCGTCCGCGAGCGTCCAATAACCTTCTCCAATGAGCCCGGGATCTTCCGACAAGCTTCTCATGCCTGAGAGCCTGCAAAAAGTCTCGAGGACCGAAGATTCCGATGGAAACCCTTCGATGCTCAAATCAGTACTCTGGGCAACAACCGTGAGCTTAAGAAAGCTCAAAAGAGAGAGAGAAAAGAAGAGAAAGGCTTCGAGCTCTCTGTGAGCAAGATTGAGCATTTAAGAGTGCGGTGAGTTATCTATTACCTCGTCGGGGTCTCCCTTTTTACCCATTTTATTGATGTTTGGAGTCTATGAGACTTAGGGCATGATCACTTGTCAGAGCATTTATGATGATGGCAGTAATATCAGAGCTTGCTTCTTAGTGGCATGTCAGAAGTGCAGGCCATATCCCATTAAATATGGGTGGCTGCATAGTTGGCGGGTACTGCTTGATTTGAACAGTTGTTGCAGGCTACTACAGGACGTGGCCGATCGTTACGGCGTTTACCAGATGTATCCTCCATGCCACCCTTCCGTTGTCCTATATGGACAGCAATGTGCGATAAAGTCAGGCACGTGGGCCTTAAAATGTAGCCGCTGAGGCAGAAGATGAAATTTGGAGTTGAAGTTGGCTCTGTCCCTCGTGGAGTATTGATTATAGAGTATGTGTATGGCACTGTTCATGCCCTTGGATGAGCTCCAGAGAAGGTCATGGGTGAACATTTGCATATCACTGTTCATGCCCTTGAATGAGCTCCAAAGAAGGTCGTGAATGAATATTTGCATGGCACTATTCATGGCCGAGCACTGTTCATGGCCGAGCAATGTTCATGGCCGAGGCCAAGGCTGAGGGGGCCGAGCACTGTTCATGGCTGAGGTCGAGGCTGAGGGGGCCAAGCACTGTTCATGGCCGAGCACTGTTCATGGCTGAGGCCGAGGCTGAGGGGGCCGAGCACTATTCATGGCCGAGCACTGTTCATGGCCGAGGCTAAGGCTGAGGTGGCCAAGCTCTGTTCATGGCCGAGGCCGAGGCTGAGGTGGCCGAGCACTGTTCATAGCCGAGCACTGTTAATGGCCGAGGTCAAGGGGCTGTCTTCCCAAGGCCGAGGGGGTGTCTTACTGAGGCCAAGGGGGTGTCTTCCCGAGGCCAACTTCAGAAATGACTGGTCCGACTCCGGTGAGATTACCATTGCCCATGGGGCTTATTGGCCCCATGAGATGCCCTCCACACTCCTAAGTTTGTGTGACCGCATGCCTTGCATCCGCCAAACGAAAGGAGTGTAGGAATTATAATATCTTTCTTTTGCACTTGTCTCTGCATGCCAGTTTTGGATAGTTTCCGTCTGCCTTGTGTGGACTTGTGACCATGTCCACATGCTCTCTTATGCTTTTGTCTGTTCAAAGACTTTAAGTAATGTTGGAGGTAAATTGATTTCCTTAGACTAGCTGGGAGTAGCCAATAATCCTCTCCCGACGTAGGGTCTGGAAGCGGATGCCCGTCAACTATGAGTTGAGGAGTTGGTTTCTCCTAACTTTGAGTTGACTTTGAGTCTTTTACTTTTGTCATGAAATTTGGAGATGGGTGTCCGTCAACTGTGAGCTGGGGAGTTGGGCCTCTCCCTACTATGAGTTGACTTGAGGCTTCTTCTTGAATGGCTAAAAGTAACTAGCAATATGTTGCAAGTGTATAATTTAAACAAAGGTATTACCCGGTTCGCCACTGGCCGCTGAGATAGAGTTGAAGCCGCTGAGACTGAAATAAAGCCGTTGAAATTGTGATGATGTCGTTGAGGCTGTGATGAAGCCACTGAGGCAAAGTTGAGATCGTCGAGAGCCTTTTGAACCCCGGAGGGTGACCCGAGAGTCGCTAGGATGGAACCATGCTCGGAAGCCTTTTAAACCCGAAGGGTGATCTGAGAGTCACTGTGATGAGACTATGCTCGGGAGCCTTTAACCCTGGAGGGTGATCTGAGGGTGCTTGGATCAAGCTCAGGTTCTTTTTGAAATCCAAAGGGTGACCCGAGAGTCGCTATGATGAGACCATGCTTGGGAGCCTTTAACCTCGGAGGATGACTTTAGGGTGCTTGGACCAGGCTCATGTGCCTTTTGAACCCCGAAAGGTGACCCAATAGTCGCTGTGATGGGACCATGCTCGGGAGCCTTTAACCCCGGAGGGTGACCTAAGAGTTAAGAGTCATCAGATGCCTTTTAACCCCGAAGGGTGACCTGAGAGTTGAGAGTCGTTAGGTGCCTTTTAACCTCGGAGGGTGACTTGAGAGTTAAGAGTCGCCAGGTGCCTTTTAACCCCAGAGGATGACCTAAGGGTTGAAGTCGTCAGGTGCCTTTTAACCCCGGAGGGTGACCTGAGAGTTGAAAGTCGTCAGGTGCCTTTTAACCCCGAAGAGTGACCTAAGGGTGCATGGACCAAGCTCAGGTGCTTTTGAACCCCAAAGGGTGACCTGAGGGTGCATGGACCAGGCTCAGGTGCCTTTTTTCTTTGTGCCGACGATCTTTGTTGTCGACACTGGAGTCAGTCTCTGTTGTCGACCTAGCCTCGGGCTTAGGTGCCGATGATGGAGTCAGTCTTTGGTGCCGAGCTGCCTTTGGGCTTAGGTGGTGATTCTGGAGTTGGTCTTTGGTGCCGAGCTGGCCTTGGGCTTAGGTGCCGATGTTGGAGTTGGTCTTTCTGCAATGCATTCAAGTATTAATGAAAAGAAGTTTTTCTCAAAGTGTAGTGTACTTAGCTTTTGTAGCTTTTTGGCCTTTGCGTCGTGTTCGATGACGTTGGGGGTCGGCATGGAGTCGAGACAGAGAGCTTTCCCTAGCTTTTTCTGGTGCTGGATCGGAGTATTTGCGGAGGCGAAGAAGACTATTCGAGAGTGGAGGAGAACCTGTATTGTTGGTCTCTTTTATCATTAATGGAGCCCTGGCATCCGAGTACAAGGAAGGCCATAATGACCCCTCCACCCAACATCCTCTCTTTGTCCTCTTGCTTGCACCAAACTTCCTTCCCCTCATGCATTAAATCTCATTTTGTCCTCTTGCTTGCATCAAACATCCTTCCCCTTATGCATTAAATCTCGTTTATTTAAGTT
Organism: Calamus simplicifolius; assembly: GCA_900491605.1. NCBI lineage: Eukaryota > Viridiplantae > Streptophyta > Magnoliopsida > Arecales > Arecaceae > Calamus > Calamus simplicifolius. The sequence continues at coordinate 295,672 of UESW01004795.1, read as the reverse complement.
TGCATGGTATGGCACTGGGCTGAGACTTGGACCATGTCCTCCCCACCTCGCGTAGCCAGGCCAGGACCTTACTTCTTGAAGGAAACCCAGCCGGAAAGATATGTCGGGTGATAATGATGATGTGGCACTTGATGCAGATGGTTCGGAGGGAGAAAAAGCGGTCGGGGAGGAGTGCTGATCAGCTTCTTATTGGCCGAAGATAGCCCTAGGACTGCTCATCTCTTGTGGACTACGACTGTCCAAGTAGAAGAGGATGTCATTGTGAAGTATCTTTGGAGAAATTTGTCTCCTTCTGTTGATTTGGATACATCAGCCTGCTGGTGGTCTGCCCTCCAGAGAACTAGGGAACCAAGTTGATTGGAGTGGGGGTGTCGCTGCCCTTGCTCGGCTTCCCCTTGCATCACCGTCCGTAGGAGATGAGGCCATTTGGACGATGAGCGGTGGTGCTCTTGCTTTTGAGCTTGGAGATGCTCATGTTGATGAGCTTGATGGTGATGAGCCTCTCGCTGGGGAGATCTCCTATGGGATGGATGATGACTGGCCTGAGCAGCAACTAAAGAGGGAGCGAAAGTTCTTGCTGGCTACTGTGTGGCCATGAAATACTTCTCCTGGAGCTTTTGGACAGATTCCATTAATGCTCGAATTTGCAAGGCGAGGGTGGCATGCTATTTTGCCTGAGTGGCCTGAGGTAGTAGCGATGATGGAATAGAGAGCCAGCCTCCTGTTGCTCAGCTCGTTGAGGGTGCCCCCCAGCGTTACTGGCGGAAGCCTCTTGGGTCTTTGTCATCACCATCTTTTTTATCCACCATTGTTATCGTAGAGGGAGCGAGGGCTTGTAGATTAGTGTCACAGAGTTCTGTTCTCTTCCCCTATCTGGCGCGCCAATCTATTGACGCCAAATCACCATCCTTGAGCGCTCGCGAGCATCCGGTCGCCTCCTCCAGTAAGCCCGGGATCTTTCAACGAACTTCTCGTGCTTAGGAGCCTGCAAAAAGTCCTAAGGACCGGAGATTCAGCGGGGACCCTCCGACGCTTAAATCAATGCTCTGGGTAACAATTGTGAGCTTGAGAAAGCTTGAAAGAGAGAGAGAAGAAGAGAGAGGCTTCGAGCTCTCTATGAGCAAGAATGAGCGTTTAAGAGTGCGGTGAGTTATCCGTTACCTTGTCGGGGATCCCTCTTACCCATTTTATTGATGCTTGGAGTCTGTGAGACTTGGGCATGATCACTTGTCAGAGCATTTATGATGGTGGCAGCAATAGCAACAATGTCAGGGCTTGCTTCTTAGTGGCATATCAGAAGTACAGGCCATGTCCCGTCAAATGTAGGTGGCTGCATAGTTGGCAGTACTGCTTGATTTGGACAGCTGTTGCAGGCTGCTGCAAGACATGGCCGACCGTTACGACGTTTATCGAGGTGTCCTCCATGCCACCCTTTCGTTGTCCTGTGTGGATAGTGATGTGCGATAAAGTTAGGCACGTAGGCCTTAAAGTGTAGCTGCTGAGGCAGAAGATGAAATTTGGAGTTGAAGTTGCTCTATTCCTCGTGGAGTAATGATTATAGAGTACGTGCATGGCACTGTTCATGCCCTTGGATGAGCTCCAGAGAAGGCCATTGAACATTGCATGGCATTGTTCATGCCCTTGGATGAGCTCCAGAGAAGGCCATGGGTGAACATTTGCATGGCATTGTTCATGCCTTGGATGAGCTCCAGAGAAGGCTATGGATGAACATTTGCATGGCACTGTTCATGGCCAAGCACTGTTCATGACCGAGGCCGAGGCTAAGGTGGCCGAGCACTGTTCATGGCCGAGACCGAGGCGAGGTGGCCGAGCACTGTTCATGGCCGAGGCCGAAGCTAAGTGGCCGAGCACTGTTCATGGCCGAGGCCAAGGCTGAGGTGGCCGAGCACTATTCATGGCCGAGGCCGAGGCTGAGGGGGCCGAGCACTGTTCATGGCCGAGCATTGTTCATGGCCGAGGTGGTCAAGCACTGTTCATGATCGAGGCCGAGGTGGCCGAGCATTGTTATAGCTGTTCATGACCGAGGCTGCTGAGGCTGAGGTGGCCAAGCACTGTTCATGATCGAGGCCGAGGTGGTCGAGCACTATTCATGAGCACTGTTCATGACCGAGGCCGAGGTGGCCAAGCACTGTTCATGACTGAGACCGAGGGGGTGTCTTCCGAGGCCGAAGGGATACCTTTCCGAAGCCGAAGGGCCGTCTTACTGAGGCCAAAGGGATGTCTTCCCAAGACAGACTCTAGAAACGAGTGGTCTAACCCCGATGAGATTACCGTTGCCCATGGGGCTTATTAACCCCATCACATCTAAAGCTTAAGGTTCAGGTCTATCTCGATTATATCGAAAGATATGGTTTATTTTAGATAAAGATTAATCATAGAAAGATTTGTGCAAGAAACTAAAAGAATTCTTGGCCGGCTTAAACCTCAGAGCTGACAGACAGCGCTTGTGGCAATTCATGGAATCACAACCCATCATAGTGCAGCAAAAAATCTGGCAACTCAGAGACCTTCCACACTGAGAAACTTAAAAGAAAGAAACATGCATGACTCGCACCCTCGGCTTTCAAGTCTTAAACAATTGCTAGATAGGCTTGATGTGAACTGAGCGATGCGATCACACCCCTCCACTGCTTAGAGATTCTGGGTTCAAATCCTAGGTAATTTACGTTTGGATCTTTTCCCTTGCACCCAAACACAATTACCAGCCACTAATGGGTGCTAGATTCCGAAAAAACGGAAATTGTTGCTTAATATTTCAATCAAGACATCCAATTCAATTCACTACAAGTTGATCGAATGTGCTTTTAGATTCATTGTGTGAACCAAAAAGCAAAAAGAGTTCAGGAAGATCGGGCATACATGAAAGCTTCAATTCATCGAGTTTACAGGCCATAATCAAAGTTTTCACATATCTGTAACAGCAAACTATTCAGATGTTGACAAAATTGCAAAACTGTCAAAACAATCCAAAGACATGACATCATCCAAATGAATGGTAGCAGTAGCAGACAAACCTGCCTTGCTAGCCTCAACAATGAATTGTTAAGAGTTGAAAAGGGCTTAACAGCACACTACTTGCTAACTACTCGTATACAACTCATCTCAAACATAGGTGACATGCCCGAATTCAATATAGATGTTCATTTTCAGTCAGCCATGCGGACACCAGAATTCTCCACATCCATTTCACCCATTCCTGTATCTTCCTCCTCTTCACTGTCTTCATCTCCATCAACCTCCTCGTTAGCCGAATGTAATTTCGCCATGTGCTCAGCAAGTAGCTTGTCATCTCGTTCGCTCACCTACAGGAGCATCAGTCCAGTTTATTACCCACTAAAAAGAATACAATCCCCTAGCAGACAAGTAAGGGTAGGGGGCTAGATTTTTCTTTTTCTTTCTTTTTTTTTTTGTTCCTCATCAATGCATTAAGTCTATCCCCTTCATCCCACATCGTTGGGAAATGGTTGGATGGTCATGGTTATGGCATTAAGTCTACCAAATAAGGGGACAAAAAGGATAATCATGGTATTGGAGGAGCAAAAATGGCCCCATGACACTTTTTGAGAAGCAATCAAAGGGTGGTGCAGGCATCCTATTAGTTGTAAAGACCATTGGAACTGGGCCATAAAGCCACTTAACCATTAAAAAAAAACCAAAATAGAAGAGTGTTTGGCCCACACTACAGAAAGAGGTATATTTCTTTCTTGGGCAGCAGGCAAAAAATGTAATTTCCTATAAAACTAGTGTGTGTGTGTGTGACAGAGAGAGAGAGAGAGAGAGAGAGAGAGCACTCACAGCTCTTGGTGCCTCCTTCACTATGAGTTTCCCCTTATGATGGTCAATCGCTTCCGTACATGCCTTAATAGCATTATTAAGAACTGATATCCCTTGTTCCTGTCCAAAGAAACATAACAGCATTTATAATAAACAAATAAATAAAATTGAATAGGGAAAAATGAGGGAGACCTAACATGGTTCAGCCAATATGCACAAGCCACGGTAGTAAATTGTCAAAACACATTTTGCATGAATGATAGAAAAACCCTTTGTATAGAATTTTGAACTAGAATACAAGGTTCAAACAGAACCCTTTATGTTACCATGACACTTAAGGTCATGCACATGAGAAAAAATAAATCCATCCCATTTAACATGGAGAAGTTTCCCATATAATATGCTAATTATAAGGTAAAAATTGAAGGTAGTTTTATTGCTGAGAATAGATATTGTACGCATCTAAATTACTCAGACCCACTAATACTTGACTGATGTAATTTAATTTAATCCATTGTAGGTCAGGTCAAGTTATCTATTTAATAAATGGTTAGGTTGGGTCAAGATTTTTGACCCATTTAATAAACATGTTGAGTTCAGGTTGACGAGTTTTTGTCCTTATCTACATTTGACCCAACGTACATATAGTCTAACCTAACCCAAATGCCACCTCTAGTGTTAAATCCCTAGTGTCTCAAGTGTCTTATCATAATTCTATAAGAAAACAAGAACTGGTAGGACTCCAAAATCCATCCATGTAAAAAGATGAAGAACGAAGAAAGAAAGGAAGAAAAGAAAAAAAAAAAGAAAAAAATAAATAAAAAAAAGAAAGAAAGAAAGAAAGGATGGAAGGAAAAATAAATAAAGTAAAGACAGGAGAAAGGAAAGAAAGGAAAGAAAGATAAGAACGGAGAAGAAAAAGGCAGGAAAGAAGGGAGAAAGAATGGAAAGAAGGGAAGAGAAAAAAAAAAAAAAAAGAAGGGGAGACAGACGGAGAGTGCCTACCAGGGTGCTTGACTAGGACAACTGCAAAGAGAGGGTGCAGCAGTAGGGCATCCTAATCCCTCAGGATTTAACGCTTGCAATTGGAATAGTTTTGGATCTGATTGACAGAGCTAAAATGTTATCTGTAAGACCACAATAACTGTTAGCAGGTCTAGAATCCAGATGTAGCTGGTTTAGTTTTCTAAGAAACATAATCCATATCAGTGATATAACAGAGATTCAACACTCTGGATGGATCAGCACATTGATCAGGACGATGTCATGGGATACAATGATGAAAAGGCATGTACCACCTAGAAGAGTCGGATTATATTGTGGTAACATAATTTTATCATGCAAACAGCAGGGAGCCCACTGATAGCTTCTGGAAATATAGATATATTCCTCTTTGAGTAACGCATAGGAAGCTTCAGCTTTTTTAGTACATTCATTACTCGCTTCACTGCTGCAAATAGGAACATTGGGAATGCTAAATCCTTTAATAGTTGATAGATCCAGTTATCTGCTTCTTCAGACAATCAAACAAGCATCAGCCTTCTTGAATTACAGTTTCCTTAGGATTCCACAATGCTCAGAAATATGTCACCATCATTTGATTGCTATCCTAATGACTGACACAGAATATGAAGAACAGCATTACAATCAGGAAAACAGATACCAAGGTGTGTCCATAGAATTTCATTTTTCTCAAAAAGAAATGCACACATTCATAGCCCTTCTTCAGTTCTTCATACTAAGCTACAAAGCATATTGGTCTTTACCTTGGTCTTTGGAGTCAAATCTTCAAAACTTTCTTAGGAAGTTTGGTATGCACCTTAAAGCATTCTTGAGTCACTTAAGCATAAGCCAACCCAAAAGCATTTATTAAATGTATGATCTAGATATAAATTCAGCATGATGTAGAGCTAATATTTTCAGTATGGTGTTCAACTCAGATATGTACAAGGCCTGTGACAATTTGTTCCAAGGATGGCTAAAACAAGCAGTGCAGGAAGAGGCTATAATTGAAGAGCTTTATGTATTTGAGGTCTTCACTTTAAAATCTTGAGCCACTTCATGTTTTTAGGTTCCCAAGTCTACCTATAGAGGTTCCATTGAGCAATAGACTACTCTATTCTTGGCCCATGGATTCTTTAGTTTTAATACATGAGAAATTTTCGCTGATCACCAAGAACCTATTGTTTGTTTATTGTTCAATATTTGCCTGATGCAAAGCTGAACTGGATGCAGGAGCTAGCTGTGTTCTAGAAACTTGACTTAAAATCCTGACACTTCATGTTTACAGAGTTCCCAAGACTCACTTTGAGAGATCCATTCACTACTAGACGAGTTTATTGGCCCATGGATTCATACAATTTTAATACGTGAGATATTTCCCCTGATTGCCAAGAACTTATTGTTTACTTATTGTTTGATAGTTGCTGATGCAAAGCAGAATTGGATGCAGAAGCTAGTTGAGTTCAAGGTATTTGATTGAAATCCTGACACTTCATGCAAACAGAGTTCCCAAGACTCACTTTGAGGGATCCATTGACTATTATATGAATCTATTGCCCACAGATCCGAACAATGTTAATACATTAGATATTTCCCCTTAACTACCAAGAACCTACTGTTTGATAGCAGCTGATGCAAAGCAGAACTTGATAAAAGCTTGATGTGTTCACAGTACTCACCTTAAAAATCTTTACCTTCTTCATGTTTGCAGAATTTCCAAAACTCACTTTGAAGGCTCCATTGACCACTACAAAACCTATTGGCGGCCCATGGATTCATGCAGCGTTTTAACACAAGAGATATTTCCCCTGATAACCAAGTACCTATTTGTGTGTTTATTGTTTGATAGAGGCCTGATGCAAAGCAGAATTGGATGCAGGAAGCACTTCCCTTGACAACAACATGCAAAGGTGCCTAGTAAGCACCTATCAAATATCACTAAGTAGGGTAGCCTAGTGCAAAAGACTCCTGCCATTGTGGGCTTAAGGAATACACTAGCATAAATTGATACAAAATAAGCACACCAAGGTGTCAACAATAAGTTGAGGACTAGCCTAAAAGACTAGGGCAAAAAAAGATACCTTTGCAATATGAGTTCTAGAGACATGCAGATCGCCTATGGAATCAACTTTTTCTAATAATATTTAAAATGGCTTTATGATCAAAAATTAGGATGCAGAAAAGGGGTAGGCATGGTCTGACCCTTTTAAACAAAGAACGGATGCAAAACACAGCAAGCCACAAAAACAACAGGGAAAACCATAAAATGACATCAAAATAACACCATTGAGGAAAAAAAGAGAAGAACAAAACACATCAAACCACAAAAATAACATGAAACAAGAAAAAAAAATCATCATATCTTATGAAAAATTATGTTTAATATATAGCAATTCTCAATTGCAGTAATGAGAAGCGAAAGGTATGTTTCTATAAAATCATTCAGTGGATATGTATCTTTTGTCCTATGGAAGATGGTACCAAGGTTGGTCACTACCCATGATACATTCAGACCACTTTAGCTCAGTTTACCTGCTATTCACAAAATTTCTGATCCAACCAACTAGATAATATCGAACCCACATTCTTATGTTTAGCAAATCAGCAAATGAAAATAAAATACAAAATTGATGGGACAAAGAACCCATAAAATGCAAAATGTGAAACTGAAAAGGCTTCCTAAAATATGAGAAAGCACAGGTTTTGTTTCCCCTAATTCTCTTCTTGATCAATCCACAATTTGAGCTTCAAGCTCAGAGTGACTCACCACATCAACTCAAAATAAAACAATCAATGTCCCAAATATTCTACGTTATGCCTAAAATATTAGACATCATCCAAGGAAGATCATTCTGATTGATTAAGTACCAAGAATTTTTCTAACATAAAAAGGTTAAAAGGACAAGTACCGGTAACAAAAAAAAAACCCTTCAGGAAACAAAATAAATTGATTGATTTAACTACTCACTAACCTTGTCAAGGGTCTGAGTGGTAAGAACATAGAGTGGAGGGGCAACTAGTTTAATCTTTACAGGACAGTCATCATTCCCTGCAGCTTCTGCTTTCCTCATAGCTTCCTGCACCATAATTAGTCAACATAAAAATTACAATCATATGGCCATCACAGCAAAACATTATATCCAGCAACAAAGAAACAATAAGAACGGGGAAATTAAAGTCCCTAATAAATTGAAACGAACCAAATTAGCCACGAGATAATGATAAGAGAAGGAAGATGACACTACGTAAACAACAAGTCATCCCATTCCAGACCTTGATATGAAGAACACCATCAAACTGAAAACACTTCATCTCGATGTCAGCACGTATCTTGAGCGGCTGCGGGGTCATCCTTCTCCTGATGTTCTTGACCAGAGCATCCTTAACCTCGGGCGTCATTGCCGGCACAACCTTAGTCACCTGAGAAATTTCCCCTCCCTGATTCAGCATTATTACCAGGAAAAAAACAACTAAATTTAGCGTAAAGATCATTTGCATCACCTCCTGCCCATCCGGACCAACTTCCTTGACCTCCCGAGTGAGGGAATCCAAAATAGAATCAGGATCCGTCACAATCAACTTGAAAGCCTGTGGATAAGTGAAATAGAAGAACAAAAACCGATTTTTCTTGAAAACAACATCCAAGAAAGCACAAGAACCAACTTTTGGTCAACTTGATCCAGGAAGAAAAGATTGCTTGAGGCAGGGGAAGCACCTCGAAGGCATGGCCGTACTTGCGGTATAGGGGCCAGCCGACGTGGACGTAGAGGTCCTCGAGGTCGACGTCCATGGTCTCGGCGACGTGGCGCATGATGGAGTGGACGAGCTTGGACTTGTTGTAGCGTTCCTCGCAGGTCTGGATGTCCTCTTCGGAGACGCGGCGCTTGCTCAGGTCAATGTATCCCTTCTCGCGGTCGACGCGGAGGACCATGACGGGCTCCTGGCGACCGACCTTGATGAGACTGGAGACGCTGCGGATGCGGCGCCGGGAGAGTTCGGAAAAGAGGATCATGCCCTCGATGTTGTTGTACTCCAGCAAAGACACGTACGCTCCCATGTCCGCGATGTTCTTCACCTGGATCATCACCGCCATGTCCACCTCCGGGTACTTAGCCTCGTACATCCGGCACTCCAAATTCGGCATCTTGCAATTGCTCTCCTTCCTCCTCTTCCTCTTCTTCAAGTCTTTAGGGTTTCGACGAGTGAGTTCGAGGGGAAAGAGAGGAGAAGAGAATAGGCGCCGGCGAGGAGAAGATTTAGGGCAGATGGTTGGATTTCGATATTTTTTGAGGGCAAAATGGGTAGCCGCCTGTAGGTAGGGATGGAAGTGGCTCGGACCACAGCGTCGGTCGGGTCGGCCCGATATCGGTTCGGACCGAATTAAATCGGAACGGATTTAAGGCAAGGAAAAAAAAAAAAATGGAATTTACATTTCAGTCTCGAAGCGATTAATCCTAATCCTAATTGAAAACAATTTTAACTAAAGAATTATCCCCTTAATTTATTTGCTAGAAAATAAAGAATAACTGATTTAATAGAGAGGATAATAAAAGATTATTCTATAAATTTACTTTTTTTTTGTATTTGGTATGATCAATGAGATAGTCAGAGAATATTTCTAAAAATTTTTATGAAAAAACTCTATCCTATACACTTATTCAAAATAGCTTTTTTTTTTTTCTATCAAACACTATCTAAAGTTTGAACACAAAGATGGCCCCAAGAATAGCCCTTAATTAGACCTAATTTCGACCAAAATTTGATTCTTAAATCTTAAAAAATTGATGAACTTTTAAAATTCATACTAAATTTCTGTACTTTCTAAAAATTAAAAATTAATTAATTTAGTTTTTATAAAATAATTATTTATTGCAAATATTATTTATATTAAAAATTAAAAATTAACTCGATCAATTCAATCTTTAGCCTAAACAAATTGCTATAGGTGGCCCAATTAAACTTTTGGTAGGGCCTCGAGTTTATGCTTGCGCTCAAGCCTAGTTTTTTTGAAGTTTAATAAACTTGAATTTGATTTGAAACTTAAAAAATAAAATAATATTATATTATTATTCTATAATTTAAATACTATCAACTTACATTTATGTTAATTAAAATATTATATTTAACAATCATATTTTTTTTTTATCATATAACCTTTTATATATAATTCATATAAGCTAATTAGAGGCTCTCATTAAAATACAAAAATCATGTCTACTTAATTTGAGGATCTTTATTTTTCAAATACATTGCGATGATTTAAAAGAATGAGGGACCGAAGAGAGTATAGAGAAGAATTGATGTTGATTTCAAGTTATAAAATCCTTTATAATAAACATTTTTGCACAGAATGCACGATGAATTGCAAGTGCAAAAAATTAAGGCATGCCTCTTCATGCAATAAGAGATAAAATACTTAGTTCATAATTTAACCGCTTAACAATTTCTTCGTTCGAATATATCAACAACATCATCAACAATAATAACTAAAATATATTAAAATGATTAAAAAAAACATTTTTCATCTTAACATCAAGTTGGATCTAACAACTCATCCACTTAATGCTATTAAAAGGAACAACTGAGATGTTAACTTGTGATTGAAAGGAAACTACCCGAGTGAATATTTTCTCTAGGCATGGAATCCATTCTTGCTGCGTGAGAGATTTGTCTCAATGTTTGATTTCAAATACAATTTTCTGAATCACGAACCAAAGAGGATCTAAGCCATTCCAAATAAGGGGCTTACTATGATATTGCAGCACGGTTTGTAAAGTTATTCGTGCTTATCCTTGAAGCAAAGTTTATTCATAATTTGTTAGCTAATAAGCCCTACATTTGGCCTCGTTCTTTCTCCATCCCCAAAAAAAATAAAAAATAAAAAATAAAATAAAAACCCTCTCCATCTCCATTCCTTTCCTGCCCCCTCTTCCATCAGAGAAGGTCCTTTTCGTCTATTGCTAGCCTCAGACCACTCTTTCATCTTCTATCTCATAATTCTTTCTAAAGATATTTTGTTTGTTGTCATCTTCATTTTTGTCCTAGAGGAATCTCGTCCATACAAACTCTATTCATTAATTATCTATAAGCAAATATGACACGTTCTTTTATCTCTTTTCTTTACATAATAAAATTGCTTCTTCTCCGTTTTAATTAAATACACTAATCATATATTGTTGGATTTTTAATTTAATATTAGGTTTATATATGAAATAATTATGTATTGCAGAAGGTCAAATAAGGTTAAGCCCAATTAAAAGTGATCAGCTAAGGTTTCAGTGATTTGGGCTTTAATGTATCTGATTAGGTATGTCCCTTTGATGTGTAGAGACCTAAGGGGTTATTTCTATTTTTATGATGAGCTAAAATAGAAATACAAAAAGATAATGATGAAATTATCTATATATAGCGGTTATATATAGCGGTTATGGCCCCTGGATCGCACGTACGACCTTCTTCTCTGAATCTCATCATCAGAAAGAATAGCCTAGAGAAAATTCTAAAAGGCTCTATAGGAGTACGTGTTGATCTGGAAGGCCAACCGCAATATTCTGGAGAGCAATCAAGCAATATGGATTCAGGTATGCTTACATTCATCGATTATGGATTCTTAATGATTAACATGAATGATTCTTGAGCTTCATGGTGATGGTCTTCACCAAAAGGTTCGGATCTAATTTCTAACAATTGGTATCAGAGCCCTATTCATGTTGAATCATTGAGAAAATTTTTGGTTATATGCATTGATATTCGTATTTGTGCATATGACTTCTTTGATTTTATTCAGCAATCGTGAGACAAACATTCATTAGTTTTTTATTTTGATGCCAATGATATTTTTAATATCTATAGATCTAGATTTGTAAATAAAAGTCATAGTGCATCAAAATAATTATGAATTTTGATGTTAAAAGCGAAAGATATTCGTTGCATCATAAGTCTCACATGGTCCTCTTCATTTTAAAAGAGAGATCAGATAACTTTTATCTGATAAGATAAAGTTAAATTTTTGATAAAATTAAATTTATATTTAATTTTAAATAAAAGAATTTATCGGCAATGTGTTCAATTCATTGGAATTTTTTTCTACTAAATTTTTTTTTTCGAACGCATTGCCTTTCCCGAACACGTTGCCTTCGTTGGGAATCAGGTTGCCTCTTTTCTATTATGCAATTAAAAAAAATTAAGGCTTTCCTTTGGCTTTAAGTTCCATGATTTTTTGTGGGAACAACGGAGAAAAGGGGCATTATATGGAGTTACTAAAAATCTGATGCAATCTTAGAACACTGGGATATTATGCTGGAAATCTGGGCAGTTGCAAAGAGTTTCCATATCCCCTCTCGAAAAGGGGGTTGTGAATCCAATTTCCTTTCCTCAAATCTTTGGTGGGCGTTAGGAAAGAAAAGAAAATAATGATATTTCAGGATTCCATTACCTAACGTGATTTCCATAAAATTTATTGGGATAAGGATTCTATGAAATTCCATTGATTAGGGTAACTGAATGGGATTGGTTTCCTCTTAAAATCATAATGCGTTGAGGTGTATTTTTGACGTGTTACCTCATTTTTTTAAGGGAACCGTTTAGGAATTTTTTTCCATTATATCCACTCAGTTGGGAAGCATTTTTGTGGGATCTTGTATGGCCGATTTTTTGGCTCGAAATTTGGTTGTAGCCACAAATGCATGGCATTAATGCATGCAATCCGTGGAGGTAACAGAGGGCATTGTGTAAATTAGTTCCATGGAACTCCAAACGAAGTTGCATGGAATTTTAGCGGAAATCTAAAAATATTTCCTTTCGTAGTTTTTATTAATTTATAACGCCCTATTCCGTGGAATTAAATCTCTAAAAGGGGCGTGGAATTTCTTCACCGAAAGTCTAAAGAAAATCATGGAACTCGTTGGCTCCGCTAAAATTGAATTGCATTCTAGTTGCGTGGAGTCCGGTTTGGTCATTTATATAAACCGATGTGGAAGGGGATAACATTTATGAATAATTAATGCATGAATTTTGAACCGATTCATGCCTTTGGCAATATTTTCGGGCTTTCATTAAAAATTATTTTTTTAATTTCGTAAGCATGAGCAACCTCCTTCCGTATGGTTTAATTGGTTTCATAAAGTAGAGCTTTATCCATTAGGATAAATTATTTTTTCTGTTATAAAGATTGAGTTGGAACCACAAAATAACATATAGTTATTTTTTAAAAAAGGTTCAATCAAATTCAAATTAATGGTATTTTTATGCCTAATAAATTTGTCCATTATTCGAAATTAAACTAATTGAAACAAGATATCACCAAAGTGGCCTCTCTTGTGTAGATGGTTCATAAAGGATGTTGGATGTGTGTATGTGTATGTTTCATGCGGGTATTAATCGGCCTAAAGGAAGGTTAATGCTTGGCCGAACTACACATATGTGTGATGGTAAACACGTAGCGATTATAAGGATTTACATGTGAGTAATAAGTCGATCCAAAGATAGATTTATTATTTGACATGCATTATTGTTAGTGTTTGATCATTACAACAAGAGTACCACTAGCATTTAATATTACTGTCCAAAGACTTGATATTAATGTTGCACTGGGTATCTTGAGATGGGATTTACCATTATTTAAATTTTTGATATTTGGTGTTAATTATTTATATGAGCATGTTATTTATGTATTTCTTTTATTTTACAACTAATGTTGCTAATATTTCTGCTAACCTCAATTCAGTGCCGGTCCTTAATGGTAATAACTTCAAGGGCAAGGATAAAGGCAAGAAAATAAAGAATAAGGCTGCTAAGGGTCCAGCAAAGAAGAAACAAAATCATGATAAGGACATTTGTTTCTTCTGTAATAAGCCTGGACATATTAAGAAGGAATGTTTCTAAGTATCATGCATGGTATGAAAAGAAAGGTACATTTCTTAATATGGTCTGTTCTGAAGTGAATATAGCTTTAGTACCTAGAAATACTTGGTGGTTAAATTCTGGTGCTACTACTAACATTAGTGTTTCAATGGAGGGTTGCCTAAGCTACCGAAGGCCAACTGATGCTGAAAGACGCATTTATATGAGAGATGGCAAGTCGGTAGATGTGGAGGCATTGGGCATTTTAGATTGTTATTAAGTTCTGGTTATTATTTGGATTTGAAAGATACTTTTGTAGTACCTTCATTTAGACGGAATTTGGTTTCTATTTCAGCTTTGGACAAATTAGGATATTGTTGTTCATTTGGAAATAATCAGTTTAGTCTTTCGTTAAATTCAAATATTATTGGAACTGGTTCTCTTATGGTGTATGACAATCTATACTTGCTTGATACTGTTACTTCTTATAATGAAACCCTGAATATGGAATCAAGAGGTACTAAGCGTAAAATTTGTAATGAAAATTCAGGAACATTGTGGCATAAGCGATTAGGTCACATTTCTAGAAATAGAGTTGAACGACTTGTATCAGATGAAATTTTGGATTCTCTTGATTTTACAGACTTTAATGTCTGTGTTGATTGCATTAAGGGCAAACAGACCAAAATAAAGAAATTAGGTGCATATAGAACTATGGAAGTCTTAGAGTTGATACATACGAACATTTGTGGACCATTTCCTACACCTTCTTGGAATGGTCAATAATATTTTGTATCATTCATAGATGTGTTGGGGAATGCGGAATACCCCAAGATCATGGCTATAGCGTATATGAGTAATACAAAAAATTTTACCGTTCTAATCTATGAGTACAAGATCATACCTTTAGATTTGAACTTTGGAACACTTTGATTCGATTGCTCGACCTCAACCTTTTAGCCTTCCGCCGTATTCCCGAAAATACCTTCTTTCTCTCACAAGATGGTAGGATCTCTTGGCCGTCCTAGGGTTTCTTGTTTTTCTTTTCCAAAAAAACGTTCTCAAAACCTTAACCCTAGCAACCAACTGAGGGTATTTATATGGCTACAACAGGGACCAATAGGCAAATATGAAAAGGACTTCCCACGTAATTAAATCTCCTAATCCTACCCCGGGTTAGGATTTAATTATGTATTACAATTCATTCCACTAAAGAATTTTAATTGTACTCCTAATCATATTCAAATTTATATTTTTGAGCCTTTAATATTAAATACTTATTATCTCCCCACATTAAGATTACAGATATCCACCAATTAAATTTAATTACTGACAATATAATTTAATTAGCTTTTATTATCCTTGAGACTTATCCACTTAACTTATTTGATGTATCGGATTCAAAATCCACTTGCAAGATTTGATACAATCAAAACTTATAAGCTTTCTCAAGGGGATATCATCAATCCAATTTATCAGGATGTGGTTTCCTTCAACTATTAATATTCACCATATATATAATGTTATTACCCAACCCACTGAGTTTATTAACTCATATAGAATCTCACTCTATGTGTAATCAAAGAAATAATCACTACATACACGTGTCTAGAAATAGAATTCAGATTAAGAGCATAAGTAATCATAATATTCATGAGTTTTGAATTATTTTATAAAGTCAGTATAAAATAATTAACTCAACTGGATCCTGTTCAATACACACAAAGTGTACTAGCACAAATAGTTAGAATAAACCATTCCCCATAGTCAAGATAGACCTACTAAAAATTTGTGCTACAGTTCTACTGATAGTGTGTCCAATTCCATCTAAAACTGTGAACAATAAACTTGTATTCCAAAAGAACCGATGATCTAGTCTTCTGTGTGTAAGCCGTACTCTACACACTAGATCAAATACTCTTTGTAATACTAGACACATGCACATATATAGTAAATGGCACATATTGCTCAAAATAAATTCTCATTAAAATATAAAGACATAACATAAAACATATCTTTTAGTCTATATCTCTATCAAGATGATTATTCAAGATATGTATACCTATTTCTTATTCATGAAAAGCCCCAAGTTTTAGACGTGTTCAAATCATTTAAAGCTGAAGTTGAGCTTCAACTCAACAAAATGATTAAAGGAGTCAGAACTGACCATGGTGGTGAATAATACGGTAGATATGACAGATCTAGTGAACAACGTCCAGGACCATTTGCTAGATACCTAGAGGAGTGTGGAATTGTCTTACAATACACCATGCCAGGGTCACCTAGCATGAATGATGTAGCTGAAAGACGAAATAGAACTCTTAAGGATATGGTAAGGAGTATGATTTGTCATTCTACCTTACCAGAGTTACTCTGGGGAGAGGCACTAAAGACAGTAGCCTACATTCTGAATAGAGTACCAACTAAAGCAGCTGTCAAAACACCTTATGAGCTTTGAATAGGACGAAAGCCTAGTCTAAAGTATTTTCATGTTTGGGGATGTCCAGCTAAGGCAAGGCCTTATAGGCTACATGAAAAGAAATTGGACTCCAGGACAGTGAGTAGCTATTTTGTTGGTTATTCTGAGCGATCTAGGGGTTACAAATTTTATGATCCCAAATCAAGGATAATTTTTGAGACGGAAACTGCATCGTTCTTTGAGGATATTGAGTTTGGGGGGAGAAATAAAATTAAAGACTTTGTCTGTTGAGCAGTGAACTGAGGAGGTTTTCAGCAATGGCCAGCCTGTGCCTAACATCGTCGAGTTGATCCTTAATGCACACCAATTCAATCCTTAACTCGGCACAGCTTGCACAGCTATCTATTGGTTTAGGCGATGCTAATGTCTGTTGAGTGAGAAGCTAGCGCTCTTGTGATAGTGGTACAGTAGCTCTCTCCTTCTGCAAAGCAAGATGATAAACAAATTGATATTAAGTAAAAATATTAACACATTAAGTGAAAAAATATGGTCAGAGCAATGGAGCAATAATGTATTAGCTTACCAAGTCGTGAGGCTGCATGTTGGCAACCCGAATCGACTGGATCTTCATTTGGTTGTCATACCACTTCAACAGCCGGGGCAATTTATCGGGATATGCTGGTACTCGCATTGATGTATGCTCGAGAAATCACGCCTGAACATGATAATTTTGGGATATAAAAAAAATATAATATTAACAAAGAAATTATACTAAGGACACTCTTTCTGCATCTCAATAAACCTTACCACCAGCGCTACCGAGCATCCGAACAGGGTAGGCTGCCTCCTAACCTTGTTTGCTCTCTTTGAGTGGACCGGCTCCTCGAAACGTAAGCAAGCAATGACTTCTGGGAGAGCCAGAACAATCAACTCCTTGAATGTCGAAGCCCAGTCGATCATCTCTAGTTAACTAAAGTCATCCAAGTGCTGGATGAGATACCATGGACATGTCTGATTAGACTTTGGAGCCAAAAACATGGCAAACATGTAGGTGATCCATAGTCTGACGGTGTCCTCGACATCCTCCTGTGTCTTGGATGATCGGAGTCGAAATATTAACTTCTCCAATCCTTTTTGACGAAGATCTAAACCCAGGCCAAATCGTCTGAACAACCTTCCGTTGAACAACTGGCTGGACATGTCGATCTTCGTCCCATGAGCTGGAAGACCCAAAATAAGTGCGACTTTGTCGGCACTGAATAAAACCGACTTGCCACAGAAAATGAACTCGTCGCCTCCATTGTGACATCTTATGATGTCTGCTAGAAGTCGCCCGTCGACTGTGAACATCTGCATGTCGACGAAGGCACCAAATGGGGTATGTCGTATAAGTTTTGTATGCTATGTCGTAAACCCTATCTTCCAAACTTTCTGAACATATACGGCCGGCCTGCAACTATTCTTAAACAACTGGGAAGCCTTCACTGGCCTGACTGGAATAATTTTCATGTCATCTAAAACAGGGGATAAAACATACTTGTCAGCTGGCTACCATTATGTATGAACTAGGGTGTCATAACATTTTAAGAGAGGATGGCATAATATCTTAACAAAGGGATAAACATACCTGAAGGAATCGCATCCTCATTCGAATAAAGAACGATGTCTTTGCTTTGTTCCGCCATTTTCTCCTTCCGGTTCTTCTTTGTTCGCAATCATTGTCCACAAACGAAAGCACTCATCTCCATAAATGAAGTAGATGGAAGAAAGAATTGTAGAAGAAATTTAGGACACCAGTGGCTTCTCGAGCAACAAATGAAGGACCTCTAGGGTTCAGAATTTTTTTTATGCCGACCTCAGAGAAATATGAAAGGACACCAGGAGCGCCATGATCATATCACTGATACGCAAACCCATAGCAACCAGCTACATTATACAACTTTTCTCAAAAAGATGGCATAACTGAGTTACTAGGGTGTCGTCGAATTACAACTAGGGTGACGTCAAAATTCTCGCCTAGTTCAAATATATCGTAGTGGTGTCATAAGTTTATACCAAGGTGTCGTAACGTTTCAACTGGGGTGTTGCGAACGACACCCCATGAAACAACTTACGACACCCCAGAAATAATCTGACGAAACCCCAGCCTTTGTGGGCCTTCTCTCCAGAGTCCGTCATAAGCACGGGTGTTGTAGCTTTGTCGATAGGGTGTCATAACGTTTCAACTAGGGTGTCGCGAATGATTATCATGTGAATTCCTCCTTGGGTGTCGCGAGCCCTTTCTCCTGCGTCAGTTATCAGCACGGGTTCACATATTCGACACCGTAGCTGAAACTGTTTAGACAGGAACTAACGACACCCCATATAAAAAACAACATACAATCAACTTTCCTAGTATCCCTATGATTCATACTCTTCTCTGTTTTTCTAGATTTTTCTTGCCTCCAACACGCCAGGTGCTTGAAGCAAAGTTGTTTTTTGTTGTTGGCCCTGCTACACACTGTTGTGATTCCAAAACCAACTCTTTTTGCGTATCCATTGTAGAAAGTATATACATCATCTGTTGAATTAAATTCCATTCCAGTTTGAGGAACTACAGTATCATCCCTGCATTTGGAGCAATGGGTGAAGGTTTCAACTAAGGTGTCGTAAGGTTTCAATTAGGGCGTCACAAAGATTTACGGGCGAATTCCTCTTGGGGTGTCGCGGGCCTTCTCTCCAATGTCCGTTATAAGCACGGGTGTCTTAGCTGAAACTGTTCAGGCAGGGCCTAACGACACCAAGGTTCACATATTACGACACCATAGTTGAAACTATTCAGGCAGGAACTTAACGACACCCTAGAAAACAACCTGCGATACCCTGGATAGCTGTAGATGTGACGACACCCCAGAAAATAACCTACGACACCCGAGCTATCAAATGATGACACCCTAGCTCCAAATGTTAGCTATAAAACTTACGACACCCCAGCCTTACGACACCCAAGGAAACATTACTACAACACTGCAGGCCTTTCGATCGCGAAGATTATAAGCACGGGTGTCGTAGCGTTGTCGCTTGGGTGTAATGTTTCAACTAGAGTGTCGTGAAGATTTTCGGGCGAATTCCTCTTGGGGTGTCGCGGGCCTTCTCTCCAGCGTCCGTTATAAGCACGGGTGTCTTAGCTGAAACTGTTCAGGCAGGAACTAACGACACCCCAGAAAATAACCTACGATACCCGAGCTATCAAATGACGACACCCTAGCTCTAAATGTTAGCTATAGAACTTACGACACCTCTGAAATAATCCGACGATACCCCAGCCTTGCGACACCTAAGGAAACATTATGACACTGCAGGCCTTTTCGATCGCAAAGGTTATAAGCACAGGTATTGTAGCATTGTCGCTAGGGTGTCGTAAGGTTTCAACTAGGGTATCGCGAAGATTTTTGGGCGAATTCCTCTTGGGGTGTCGCAGGCCTTCTCTCCAGCATCCATTATAAGCATGGGTGTCTTAGCTGAAACTGTTCAGGCAGGGCCTAACGATACCAAGGTTCACATATTACGACACCCTAGCTGAAACTGTTCAAGCAGGAATTAACGACACCCCAGAAAACAACCTGCGACACCTTG
Organism: Calamus simplicifolius; assembly: GCA_900491605.1. NCBI lineage: Eukaryota > Viridiplantae > Streptophyta > Magnoliopsida > Arecales > Arecaceae > Calamus > Calamus simplicifolius. The sequence goes on along the minus strand of UESW01004795.1, from coordinate 276,000 downwards.
GATAGCTGTAGACATGACGACACCCCAGAAAACAACCTACGACACCCGAGCTATCAAATGACGACACCCTAGCTCCAAATATTAGCTATAGAACTTATGACACCCAGCCTTATGATACCCAAGGAAACATTATGATACTGCAGGCCTTTTCGATTGCGAAGGTTATAAGCACGGGTATCGTAGCGTTGTCGCTAGGGTGTCGTAATGTTTCAAGTAGGGTGTCGCGAAGATTTTCGGACGAATTCCTCTTGGGGTGTCGCGGGCCTTCTCTCCAGCATCCATTATAAGCATGGGTGTCTTAGCTGAAACTGTTCAGGAAGGGCCTAACGACACCAAGGTTCACATATTACGACACCCTAGCTGAAACTGTTCAGGCAAGAACTAACGACACCCCAGAAAATAACCTACGACACCCGAGCTGTCAACTGATGACACCCTAGCTCCAAATGTTAGCTATAGAACTTACGACACCTCTGAAATAATCTGACGACACCTCAACCTTGCGACACCCAAGGAAACATTACGACACTGCAGGCCTTTTCGATCGCGAAGGTTATAAGCATGGGTGTTGTAGCGTTGTCGCTAGGGTATCGTTCAGTTTCAACTAGGGTGTCGCGAAGATTTTCGGGCGAATTCCTCTTGGGGTGTCGCGAGGCTTTTCTCCAGCGTTCGTTGTAAGCATGGGTGTCGTAGCATTGTCGTTAGGGTGTCGTAACGTTTCAACTAGGGTGTCGCAAATGATTTTCGGGCGAATTCCTCTTAGGGTGTTATGGGCCTTTTCTCCAGCGTCTGTTATATGCACTGGTGTCGTAGCATTGTCGCTAGGATGTCGTGATGTTTGAACTGCGGTATCGCGAAGGATTAAAACTACGATACGACCCCCGAAAGAAACAAACAACACTCCTGATTAAAACTACGATACGATACCCGAGAAAACAACCTACAACACCCTATAAATAACTTACGACACCCCAAAAAGACTATTACGACACCCCAATTCTCATAGCTATAAACATGACGACATCCCAGAAAATAACCTACGACATCCAAGCTGTCAGATGACGAGACCCTGGCTCCAAATGTTAGTTATAGAACTTACGATACCTCTGAAATAATCCGACGACACCATAGCCTTGCGACACCCAAGGAAAATATTACGACACTGCAGCTACAAACCTTCGACACCCTAGTTCTTATATAACGATACCCCGGATGTAACCGTTAAGCCACGCCCCAACCGTCACTAGCTCTCATATTGGGACACCCTAGCTGAAACTGAATTTAGAAAATCGTAGGACACCCGAGTTGTCAAATGACGACACTAGATCTATACGGACAGAAAATAACGGGGAATATAGGTCGAAACACTCTGACGACACCCCGGTTCATAAGGTATAACATTCTAGTTAAAAGAGTATGACATTCATGCTACAAAACACTAAACTCAAGGTGTTGGCATTCGTGCAAAAAAATACTAAACGCTAAACAGCTATGACTCCTACAATATTATAACTATTTTGGTCTAAAGAAGTTACCCGCGCATTAAACGATTTCCTTAGGCATTAACTTCCTTTAACGACAAAAAATAGTTAGTGTAATAAAGGAGCTTTATAAAGAAGTGGAAACTTTTTACTTTATGCTAAGCATGTCATTTTCTTTGGAAGATTATGAAGAAGTCTATCTTGCTCAAACCTTGGACTGATTGCACACTATTTCTAAAATAAAGGCGAAGCGCTTTTAATGGAATCAGAACGTAACACCGTAGCAAAGTCATACCGTCCCGCATCGTTAGTCCATGCAGGATCTACGTGGATTAATAAAAAAAAAGATGGTACAACTCATATAGAATATAAGAGGCAATGTACAAAGACTTTTCTTAACTTTTTTTTTCCTTTTTCCAAACTTTTCCCTCAACTAAACCGCCGTTAATAGGTTGGGCTAATCTTGAGCGCCGACCTGGCCGCTTCGTCGGCGGTGTGAGGGCCCATCTTTTTCCTTCCCATCGAAGCCGGCGTTCGGGTAGCAGAGTTCTCGGCAACTCCGCCGCACCGGGAAGAGCTCCTCCGGAGTTCTTGTTTTATGAATCGTCGGAGGAGCTCCGACCGCCATGGCAATGGCGGTTAGGGTTTTTCTAGGGTTTCTGATCCTTCTCCTCTACTCAAATTTCTCCACTGCGCTGTGCGAGGATCAAGTATGGCTCGCAGATTGGTAAGGGATCCGCCCCCCTCCCCCACCTCCATTTTCTCGGGATTATCTTTTCTATTTTTTCTCCGATTTCCCGTTCTCTTCCGATTAGTCGAATCGCTTATCTGAAACTTGTATTACTCATCTGGACTTTGGACGAAGTTTCATTCTGTTTTTTGTTTGGAATGTTCTTTTCTTCCGAGTTACTGTGTTGATGCATCTCCATAAGCAACTTCTGTTTTGAAAATGGTGTGATTTCTGGTTCATCAACTTCTTGAGGGGCATATATGAATTCGTTTTGCATAGTTCCTGGCTTGAGTTTCTGTATTCTGGATCAGCAATCGAGTAAAAATCGATTCTCTATAATTATTGACTTAGCTATCCTTCTTGAATCTTTTTCTTCAAAATTATTGCTTCTTGAGAGGAGCATATGCATCTTATGGGTATTTTTGGTAAGTATAAATTGATTTGTAACTTCAAGCCAACGGTTGCAGGACTCTTTTTAATCATACGTTAGGGGAATTATGGTAGGAAGAAAAAGAGATAAAGGTAGACTGAAAGTTATATGAATATCTATATACACACTGAAAGTTATATGAATATCGATCACCTTCCCTGGACGTCGGGAACGGAGGTGCTCCTCGAATCCTCGCCTTCGGGTTACCTGCAAGAAAGTCCCGAGGCCGGAGGGGGCTTCGGCGGGACCCTCCGACGGCCAAGTTAGCGACTGAGGTCACAGCTGAAGAAGAGCTCGAGTGAGCCCTATTTTGTGTGAAGAAGAGGGATCTCTGAGATGAGGAATCTCTTTTAGAGTAGAGATGGCGATTTCGGGGGTTATCGCGCATACCTATTTACCGGGTGGATTCATCTTTTTATAGGGATTGATTCTGGCATGATCACATGGGATTGCGTGAATCAGAGGATCCGCTGAGCCCTCGCGTGAATCTGGGCCGGTCAGTAGGCCATATCCCATCAGCTGGCGGGGCTGTCGGGTGGCGCGCGTCGGCACTGTTGAGCGGCGCGCGTCTGGCGCTGTCGGGCGGCGCGTGTCAGAGAGCGGTTCCTTGAACCGCTGGGGCTGATCTGGCGGGAACTGGAGACGTCGGGACCGAGTCGGGCCGACCGGGGATGGCCTTGGCCGACTCGGCGGAACTGGAGATGTCGGGGCCGAGTCGGGTCGGCCTGAGATGGCCTTGGCCGACTCGGCGGGACTGGAGACGCCGGGGCCGAGTCGGGCCGGCCGGGGATGGCCTTGGCCGACTCGGCGGGACAGGAGACGCCGAGGCCGAGTCGGGCCGGCCTGGGATGGCCTTGGCCGACTCGGCGGGACAGGAGACGCCGAGGCCGCTTGGGAAGGAAGTGCTGGGACCGGCTGATAGGTGCCGGGGCCGGCTGGGATGGAAGCGCTGGGGCTGACTTGGATCAGGCGGGGCCGTCTAGGATGGAAGCGCCGGGGCCGATTTGGATCAGGCGGGGCCGGCTAGGATGGAAACGCCGGGGCCGGCCTGGGAGATGCCGGGGCCGGCTGGGAAGATGCCGGGGCCGCCTAGCTTGGACAAGCCGGGACCGACTCGCTTGAAGACGCCGGGGGCCGCATGTCTTGGAGATGTCGGCCTTGAAGGTGTCGGTCTTGGTGGTGTCGGCCTTTGGGACCGACTGTCTTGGAGGTGCCGGTCTTTGAGGTGCCGGTCTTGGAGGTGCCGGCCTTGAAGGTGCCGGTCTTGGAGGTGCCGGCCTTGGAGGTGTCGGCCTTTGGGGCCGTCGGGTGTCGGCCATTGGGGCCGACGGTCTTCGGGTGTCGGCCTTTTGGGCCGTCTGGCGTCGGCATTTTGGGCCGTCGGACGTCGGCCTTTGGGGCCGTCGGGCGTTGGCCTTTGGGGCCGTCGGGCATCGGCCCTCGGGGCCGTCGGGCGTCGGCCCTCGGGGCCGTCTGGTGTCGGCCTTTGGGGCCGTCGGTCTTCGAGGTGCCGGCCTTGCAGGTGCCGGTCTTGGAGATGTCGGCCATTGGGGCCGTCGGGCGTCGGCCTTCGGGGCCGTCTGGTGTCGGCCTTTGGGGTCGTCGGTCTTCGGGTGTCGACCTTTGGGGCCGACGGTCTTGGAGATGTCGAAATTTTTTTTTAATCTTTATGGGGTCAACTGGCTCCATCAAATGCCTCCCACACTCCTTGAGCTTGCGTACTCTGCACCAGCTAAGCGAAAGGAGTGTAGAACTTTTACCTTGGCACCTTGCGCTGCCTTGGATGGACGTCTGCGTGCCTTCTTTGGCTAGCTGAGGGCGGCTAGTAATCCTCTCCCAACGCGGGGTCTGGAAGTCTTTTGAACCCAGGAGGGTGACCTGAGAGCTGAGAGCGTCAGGTTCCTTTTGAACCACCTTGGGGGTGTGAGAACCGCTGCGAGGGGCGACTCAGCGGGGTACGGGGCCTTTAGGGTCTTAACCGACTCGGGGGCACCGCCGTGCCGGGGCCGAGTGGTGTCCCGTGGGCCGCGATGCCAGTGAGCTCCCTTTGAACCAGCTTGGGGGTTTGTCTGCCCCCAGGAAACTTCGTTGATTGGAATCCGCAGGTCTTGAGCTTGAGGGTGCCGACACGGAGCCGGTTTTGGGTGCCGACGCAGAGTAGGTCTTTGGTGCCGACGCGGAGTCGGTCTTTGATGCCAACGCGGAGTCAGTCTTTGTTGCCGACGCGGAGTTGGTCTTTGGTGCCGATGCGGAGTCGGTCTTTGGTGCCTACGCGGAGTCGATCTTTGTTGCCGACATGGAGCCGGTCTTTGGTGATGTCGGCCTTGAGCCGTCGGTCTTGGAGATGTCGGCCATTGGGGCCGTCGGGTGTCGGCCTTTGGGGGCCGTCGGTTTTGGAGGTGCCGGCCTTAGAGGTGCCGGTCTTAGAGGTATCGGCCTTTGGGGCCGACTGTCTTGGAGGTGCCGGCCTTTGAGGTGCCGGTCTTCGTTGCCGACGCGGAGCCGGTCTTTGGTGCCGACGCGGAGTCGGTCTTTGGTGCCCATGCGGAGTTGGTCTTTGGTGCCGATGCGGAGTCGGTCTTTGGTGCAGACGCGGAGCCGGTCTTTGGTGCCGACGCGGAGCCGGTCTTTGGCGCCGACGCGGAGCCGGTCTTTGTTGCAGACGCGGAGCCGGTCTTTGGTGCCGACGCGGAGCCGGTCTTTGTTGCCGACGTGGAGCCGGTCTTTATTGCCGACGCGGAGCCGGTCTTTGGTGCCGACGCAGAGTTGATCTTTGGTGCCGACGCGGAGTCGGTCTTTGGTGCCAACGCGGAGTTGGTCTCTGTCTAAGAAATACACTCATCCCAAGAGCGTGATAAGACAAGGATATTTTGAATAATACTTTATTAAAGGATCAGCAAGCTACTGAGAGTACCATCCACGTTCCGAATGTGGGGGAGAAGCTTCCCATTTTGATGCCAGCTTGCTTCCTTCCGTTGGCTCCCCGAGCTGCTGTTCGCCCCTCATGAGGTCATGCTATTGTTCCTTCCGTTGGGGCATTGTTGAGGCAAATCTGAGGCGGTGGAGGTGCTGACGCACCCGGGGCTGTGAGGTTTCCTCGAACGAACTTGCCCAAGTGGCCCTGCTGGACAAACTTTTCAATGACCTTCTTCAACTTGCGGCAATCTTCGGTGTCATGCCCACAATCTTGGTGGTACCAGCAGTAAAGCTCTTTGTTGTGGGGGTTTATTGACTTTAGGGGACGTGGGCGTTGAAAGTACGGCTCCTCCTCAATCTCTAGCAGGATGTGGGAGATCGGAGCCGTGAGAGGAGTAAACCGCCCCTTAGGAACTAGCGCCTGGGGCCGTTGGTCAAAGCGACTGGGCGGCTCGGGCTGCCTGGATCGTTTCTCAGCTGGTTCCGTGGGGGTTGGCTTCTTATTGGAACTCCTGCCGGCTTCCCTTCTGGACGAGTCAGCCTCGTTGGCGCGGATGTACTTCTGGGCCTGGAGGAGGAGGTCGGAATAAGAGCTCGGGGGCTTCTTATCCAGGGAGAAGGTGAAGCAGGACGGAAGGAGTCCCCGCTTCAGTGCTAGGGAGGCCACCGCATCGTTGAGATGGTAGACCTCGAGGGCGGCGGTTTTGAATCGGGACACGAAGTCCCGCAGTGACTCTCCTTCCTTCTGGCGGACGGAGAAGAGGCTGTTTGCCACCCTTGGGATCCGGCGGCAGGCGTCAAAGTGGGCCAAAAATGCCCTCTCCAGCTTCCGGAAGGAGTCGATGCTGTGAGGGGGCAGGCGTGAGTGCCATGCACGTGCGGCCTTCCGCAGAGTTGCGGGGAAGGCCTTGCAGAGGAGGGCGTCTGGGGCGCCCTGGATATGCATCATAGCCTTGTAACTTTCGAGGTGGTCGAGGGGGTCGGTCGTACCGTCGTACGGGTCCACCTGGGGGAAGCGGAATCTCGAGGGAACCGGTTCCTCCAGGATGCGGCGAGTGTAAGGAGGACGAGTGCCGAACTCTTCCTCCGGCTGATGGTTGATCTTCTTGGCGAGCTCGTCTAGTCGCCTGTTATACTCCTCCAGGCGTTCCTCCGCCTGACGGTTGATCGTCGGGGCCCTCCGAGGTGGCTCGGAGAAAGAAGAATAAGAGGAGGCGGACGGAGATGGAGACGAAAGTCGGGACTTTCGCCTGGGTTCCTCGTGATGATGTGGCTTGGGAGGAAATTTGTTGGGGCCGCGGTCAGAGGACCGTGGCCGCTTGGAGGGCTCGCGTCTTGGGGGAAGCTTGACGTCGGCCGGTCTCTCGCCGACTGGCCTCCCGCCGGGGGGAGCCTCCCCTCGCCGACTGCTGACTGGCGAGGGGAGCAGTTTGATGCTGGGTGACCACGGACTGTTGTTGCTGGAGGCCGTGGATCATGGCGGTGAGATTCTGGACTTGCTTGGAAAGAGTCGCCAGCCGCTCCGCTGTTTGGACAGCGGCGTCCGGCGGCGGGCAAGCGACCGGAGGGTCGGCAACAGGGGGATTGGCCTCCTGCTGTTTAGTTGGCGGGGAAAGCCCCGCTGGGCAGCTGATGGAGGCGTCCTGAGCTCGGGTCACCACCATGGCTTCTGGAGGAAGAGGGGGACGAAAGATGTAGCTCGGGGAGGACGTTCGCTACTTTTTCTTATGCCCCCCTACCTGGCGCGCCAATCTGATGACGCTCAACCACCTCCCCTGGACGTCGGGAACGGAGGCGCTCCTCGAATCCTCGCCTCCGGGTTGCCTGCAAGAAAGTTCCGGGGCCGGAGGGGGCTCCGACGGGACCCTCCGATGGCCAAGTTAGCGACTGAGGTCACAGCTGAAGTAGGGCTCGAGTGAGCCCTATTTTGTATGGAGAAGAGGGATCTCCGAGAGGAGGAATTCCTTTTAGAGTAGAGATGGCGATTTCGGGGGTTATCGCGCGTACCTGTTTACCGAGTGGATTCACCTTTTTATAGGGGTTGATTCTGGCATAATCACGTGGGATTGCGTGAATCAGAGGATCCGTTGAGCCCTCGCGTGAATCTGGGCCAGTCAGTGGGCCATGTCCCATCAGCTGGCGGGGCTGTCGAGCGGCGCACGTCGGCGCTGTCGAGCGGCGCGCGTCTGGCGCTGTCGTGCGGCGCATGTCAGAGAGCGGTTCCTTGAACCGCTGGGGCTGATCTGGCGGGAACTGGAGATGCCGGGGCCGAGTCGGGTCGGTCGGGGATGGCCTTGGCCGACTCGGCGGAACTGGAGATGCCGGGGCCGAGTCGGGCCGGCCTGGGATGGCCTTGGCCGACTCGGCGGGATAGGAGACGCCGGGGCCGAGTCGGGCCTGCCAGGGATGGCCTTGGCCGATTCGGCGGGACAGGAGACGCCGGGGCCGAGTCGGGCCGGCCTGGGATGGCCTTGGCCGACTCGGCGGGACAGGAGACGTCGGGGCCGAGTCGGGCCGGCCTGGGATGGCCTTGGTCGACTCGGCGGGACAGGAGACGCCGGGGCCGCTTGGGAAGGAAGCGCCGGGGCCGCTTGGGAAGGAAGCGCCGGGACCGGCTGAGAGGTGTCGGGGCCGGCTGGGATGGAAGCGCCGGGGCCGACTTGGATCAGGCGGGGCCGTCTAGGATGGAAGCGCCGGGGTCAATTTGGATCAGGCGGGGCCGGCTAGGATGGAAACGCCGGGGCCGGCTTGGGAGGTGCCGGGGCCGGCTGGAAAGATGCCGGGGCCGCCTAGCTTGGACAAGCCGGGACCGACTCGCTTGGAGACGCCGGGGGCCGCCTATCTTGGAGATGTCGGCCTTGAAGGTGCCGGTCTTGGTGGTGTCGGCCTTTGGGACTGACTGTCTTGGAGGTGCCGGCCTTTAAGGTGCCGGTGTTGGAGGTGCCGGCCTTGAAGGTGTCGGTCTTGGAGGTGCCGACCTTGGAGGTGTCGGCCATTGGGGCTGTCGGGTGTCGGCCTTTGGGGCCGACGGTCTTCGGGTGTCGGCCTTTGGGGCCGTCGGGCGTCGGCCTTCGGGGCCGTCGAGCGTCGGCCTTCGGGGCCGTCGGTCTTCGAGGTGCCGGCCTTTGGGGCCGTCGGTCTTCGAGGTGCCGGCCTTGCAGGTGCCGGTCTTGGAGATGTCGGCCATTGGGACCGTTGGACGTTGGCCTTCGGGGCCGTCTGGTGTCGGCCTTTGGGGCCATCGGTCTTCGGGTGTCGGCCTTTGGGGCCGACGGTCTTGGAGATGTCGAAAAATTTTTTAATCTTTATGGGGTCAACTGGCTCCATCACACACCACAGAAAGTAAGACTCTAAACTGAGAAGAATAAAGAAAGAAAATTTATATAGCTATTCAATTAGTTTGTTGTTAAGGTTTTCGTCTTCTTCTTCTTGTTATGTGATGTGGGAATTATATTTATGTTATTTGATTTACTGTAAAGATATAATTATTTATAATTTAAATATTAAATTGGTCTTGAATAGAGTAGAGTGGAGGAAGCAGATTTATGTAGCCGATCCCATATAGTTGGAAAAAGGTTTGATGAGTTGAGTTGAGTTGATTTACTATAAAGTTTTGTATAGATAGTGTTTTGGAATTGATGGAACCAATTAACCTCATAGGCTACAATGACCGCATCTGGGCTTGGTCTCGGCAAATTGATCCATCCTCGTCGGCCTTCCTAGACGGCCTTCCTAAGCGGTCTTCCTAAACGACCTTCCCTATATGGCTTCTCTTCCACGGATGGCCTCTCCTCCTGGGCGGCTCCGCACTCCTAGGCGGTCTCTCCAAATCGGCTCCGACTTCAACTTGCAACACAGCGCCGGCACCATTACCAAGGGGGATGGATGGGCGGCAGCCTTTCGCATCTTGGGCGACAAGACTTACTCTTCAAGATCAGATTTAGAGGCAATACCCAGTTCTAGTTGTCAACTCATGAGAAGCTACCAGAAAGTGCCTCACTATCCATGACAAGACCCTCGGGTACAATAACGTCATAATGGGCTTCCCTCCCTACGGACCTTATTGATGCCAAATCCATAGGCTCTTGACCCGGGAGCTTCTCTCTCATGCCCGGCTGGACTCCTCACGTCCGAAGCACGGAGGACGACCATCCTGTTGCCGATCTGGATGCCGTCGGCAGACAAATCCGAGGTAGGACGACCCAGTCACCCCTATTTTGGATCAATGAGGCCGAGATCCTTCGTCCTCAATGAATAACCGCCGACTCCAGTGGCCCCATGCAGACTCCCATGCAGACTCTAATAGACGGCTAGATCCATGCAGGGAGTCCCCGGCATTGCACCAGATCCGAGCTCCCATCGCCTTGACTCCCGGATCATGCCAAATCCATCCCGGTCTCCCTCGACTACGAATCCGTCCTGGTTCTCCGCTTCGGATCCGTCCGACCTCGGCTCTCGTCCATGATCAAACCTCCGTGTCGGTTTATCCCGGCTCTCTAACTCTCTGCCCCCGATCTCCCCTACAGCTTCGAACGTCCTAGACGGCCGCCTTCAATCACAGTATCGACGATTGTCCTGGACTCAGCACCAGCCCGACTTCAGCTCCCGGATGTCTCTCGGCAGCTTCGTCCCAACTCCACGGACACCCCCGGACTCCCTGTTCTCGTCCCCGACTCCTCGGCCATGCATGCGTTCTACGTAGCCATGCATATGCTCCGATCGAGGCTACCTTCTCTGCATGAGACCATGCAAGTTCCCATGGCCTTTGGTTCCACCTCGGTAGCCAGCTCCCGCTAAGCTCCATCTCGGCTCCGCCTCTGACTCTAAACAGTCAATTCTGGGTCTTCTCCCGACTCTGGATCCGCCTTCAGACTCCATGCATCCTTGTACCCAAAGTCGTTCGTCACAGCTCCTCCCATGGCTTCGGGTTCCTTAATTCTCGACAGCTATCGGCTCCTAGCTGTCCCGCTCTCGGCCATCTCCAGAACCTAGCAACCCAGCTCCGGAACATTCATGGCAACGTGGCAAGCAGGCATAGGAGGCGGCGAGGCTTACGTGCATAGGAATTTGCATACGTGGGGCCCATATGCTTGGCTCCACCATTGTTCGTACATGCATGGGAGAGGTACAGGATAATCAGATGGCCACCCATCTTTGATGGGACAGTGCTTGTAGCTCTGCCATATCACTAAGAAGCAAGCCTCACTATTATTGTCATCATCTTAAATGCTCTGATAAGTGGCAGCACCTCAAATCTCACAGACATCAGCACTTTCCATCCACAAAAGTCATTATTCATCATGAGGCCTCAACCACTCAGACCAGATGAGCCCCAAAAGTCATGGTCCATCATGAGACTTCACGTGATCCATTCCATCACTAGATTACAAGGCTCCAAGCTTCCCAAGCAAGCCACCCAAAGTTCAAGATGAATAAAATGGGTAAGAGGGACCTCCGACCATGTAACAACACACAACACTCTTAAACGCTCATACTTGCTTACAGAGAGAGCTCCTCTCTAAGCCTCTCTCTCTGAACTTTCTTAAGCTCACGGCTGTTGCCCAGAGCACTGACTTGAGCGTCGAAGGGTCCCCACTAGAATCTTCAGTTCTCGGGACTTTTTGCAGGCTCTTAGGCGCGAGAAGCCCACTTGAGGATCCTTGGCACGTCAAAGAAGGCGATCGGACGCTCGCGGATGTTCGAGAAGGGTGATCTGGCAGCATCAAATTGGCACGCCAAGAAGGGGGGGTAGAGCACGAATCGTCAGCGACGCTAGCTTATAGATCATCGTTCCCTCGTGTCAAAATGGTGGATTAAAAAAAGATGGTGATGACAAGAACCCAAAAGGCTTCCGCCAGTCATGCTGGGGGGCACCCTCAATGAGCTGAGCAACAAGAGGCCAGCTCTCTGTTCCACCATCACTACTATCTTAGGCCATTCAAGCAAAACATCATGCCACCCTCACCCTGCAAATCCAAGCATTAATGGCAGCTGTTCAAAAGCTGCGAGAGCAATATTCCATGACTACACAGTAGCAAACGAGAGCTTCTGCTTCTCCTTTAGTTGCTGCTTAAGTCAGCCACTATTCATCCAATGGGAGATCTCCCCAGCAAGAGACTTACCACCGTCATGCCTCTTCGAAGTTCATCAACAAGAGCAATCTCAAGCTCAAGCTATCAACAAGAGCAATCTCAAGCTCAATCTCATCAGCAAGAGCATCATCAGCTCTCCAGTAAGAGCATCCTCAAGCTCCCCAGTAAGAGCATCATCATCTCTCCAGCAAGAGCATCATCAAGCTTGCCAACATCATAAAGCCCCCCAAACGAAGGTGCTGGTACCTTCCACCTTCGATTGACATGATTCCCTGGGGGCAGATCGCTAACATGCTGAGCCATTCAAGTCAGCGGAAGGAGGCAAAACTCTCTTCAGAAATTTCACAAAGGAGCTCCAAGCCACCTGGGAAGGATCTCCAGCAAGCCACCCAGCGGCTTTATTTTAGCCCCAGTGACCTTATTTCAGCCTCAGCAACTTTTTTATCTTTACGATCAATGCCCAACCGGGCAAGGCCTTAACTTAAATTATACTTAAATTATACATCTTCAATAGGTTGCTGGTCACTCTCAAGCGGTCGCTTTCAGACCTTTTATCAAAAGAAAAAGGAATCTGAGCATGGTCCCAGCACCCTCGGGTCATCCTTCGGGGTTAAAAGGAACCTGATGACTCCAACAACTCTCAAGTCATCCTTCGGGATTAAAAGGAACCTAAGGACTCTAACAACTCTTAGGTTATCCTTCAGGGTTAAAAGGAATTTGACGACTTCAGCAACTCTCAGGTCATCCTTCAGGGTTAAAAGGAACCCGACGACTTCAACAACTCTCAGGTCACCCTTCGGGGTTAAAAGGAACCCGACGACTTTAGCAACTCTCAGGTCACCCTTCGGGGTTAAAAGGAATCTGATGACTTCAGCAACTCTCAGGTCATCCTTCGGAATTAAAAGGAACTTGACGACTCCAGCAACTCTCAGGTCATCCTTTGGGGTTAAAAGGAACCCGCGACTTCAGCAACTCTTAGGTCACCCTTCGGGGTTAAAAGGAACCCGACGACTTCAGCAACTCTCGGGTCACCACTCGGACCGGCCGAAGAAACCCCCGAGATGGTTCCATCTCAGCCCCAGCGGCCTTATATCTGCCTCAGCGGCATTATGGCAGCCTCAACAGCTCTATCAGCCTTAGCGGCTTCATCTCAGCCTCAACGACTAACGGCCAACTAGGTAAGGCCTTTACTTAAATTATGCACTTGCGACAGGTTGACAGTGTTGGCCACTCTCAGCCCCAGCGGCCTTATATCTGCCTCAGCGGCATTATTGCAGCCTCAACGGCTCTATCAGTCTTAGCGGCTTCATCTCAGCCTTAGCGACTAACGGCCAACTAGCCTCAATGACCTATCAGCCTTAGCGGCTTCATCTCAGTGCCAGCGGCCTTATATCTGCCTTAGTGGCATTATCACAGCCTCAGTAACTCTATTAGCCTCAGCGGCATCATTACAACCTCAATAGTTTTATTTTAGTCTCAGCGGCCTTATATCTGCCTCAGCGGTATTATTGCAGCCTCAATGGTTTTATTTTAGTCCTAACGGCCTTATATCTGCCTCAGCGGCATTATTGCAGCCTCAACGGTTCTATCAGCCTTAGCAGCTTCATTTCAGCCTCAGCAGCTAATAGCCAACTAGCCTCAATAGCTCTATCAGCCTTAGCGGCTTCATCTCAGCCTCAGCGGCTAATGGCCAACTAGTCTCAATGGCTCTATCAGCCTTAGCGGCTTCATCTCAGCCCCAGCGGCCTTATATCTGCCTCAGCGGCATTATCACAGTCTCAGTAGCTCTATCAACCTCAACGACATCATTACAACCTCAATGGTTTTATTTTAGCCCCAACGACCTTATATCTGTGTCAGCAGCATCATTGCAGTCTCAACGGCTTTATCAGCCTTAGCGGCTTTATCTCAGCCTCAGCAGCTAACGACCAACTAGGTAAGGCCTTTACTTAAATTATACACTTGCGACAAGTTGACATTGTTGGCCACTCTCAGCCCCAGCGGCCTTATATCTGCCTCAACGGCATTATTGTAGCCTCAACGGCTCTATCAGCCTCAGCGGCTTCATCTTAGCCTCAGCGGCTAATGGCCAACTAGGTAAGGCCTGTACTTAAATTATGCACTTACGATAGGTTGACAGTGTTGGCTACTCTCAGTTGGCCAATTAAAAGCCCATGTCAACTCATAGCTTGGACAGATCAACTACCATCTCATAATTGACATGCATCCACTTCCAGACCCTACGTCGGGAAAGGATTGCTGGCTACCCTCAGCCAGTCAAAGGTAACCAACTCACCTCCAATATTGCTTAAAGTTTTTAAGTAGGCAAAGGCATAGCTTTGGAGAGCATGCAGACATGGTCACAAGTCTACACAAAGCAAATAAAATTTATTAACATTGGAAGTAGCGCAAAAAGGAAAAGATCTCTCCATCAGGAAGGAATCAAAGCCCAAAGCTAGCATGAAAAGACAGGTTTAAAGGTAAAAAGTTATACACTCCTTTTGCTTGGCTGATGCAGGGTACACAAGCTCAAGGAGTGCGGGGGGCATCTGATGGGGCCAATTGACCCCATAGGCTACAATGATCACATTTGGGTTTGGCCTCGGCAAATCGGCCCATCCTAGGCGGCCTTTCTAAGCGGTCTTCCTAGACAGCCTTCCCTAGACGGCCTCTCTTCCACGGACGACCTCTCCTCCTGGGCAGCTCCGCACTCCTAGGCGGTCTCTCCAAATTGACCCCGACTTCACCTTGCAACACAGCGCCGACACCTTTACCAAGGGGGATGGACGGGCGGCAGCCTTCCGCATCTTGGGCGATAAGACTTACTCTTCAAGACCAGATTCAGATGCAATACCCAATTCTAGTTGTCAGCTCATGAGAAGCTACCAGAAAGTGCCTCACTACTCATGACAAGACCCTCAGGTACAACAACGCCATAATGGGCTTCCCTTCCTGCAGACCTTATTGATGCCAAATCTACAGGCTCTTGAACCGGGAGCTTCTCTCTCACGCCCGGCTGGACTCCTCACATCCGGAGCATGGAGGACGACCATCCTGTTGCCGATCTGGACACCATCGGCAAACAAATCCGAGGTAGGACGACCCTGTCGCCCCTATTTTGGATCAATGAGGCTGAGATCCTCCGTCCTTAGTGAATGACCGCCGGCTCCAGTGGCCTAGCTCCTTCATGACTCCCGGTCCTCTTCGACTCCCATGCAGACTCTAGTAGATGGCCAAATCCATGCGGGGAGTCCCTGGCATTGCACCAGATCCGAGTTCTCATCGCCTTGACTCCCGGAGCATGCCAAATCCATCCCGGTCGCCCCCGACTACGGATCCATCCTAGCTCTCCGCTTCGGATCCGTTCAACCTCGACTCTCGTCCATGATCAAACCTCCGTGTCGATTGATCCCGGCTCTCTAGCTCTCCGCCCCCGATCTCCCCTACGGCTTCGAACGTCCTAGACGGCGACCTCCAATCACAGCACCAACAACAGTCCTGGACTCAGCACCAGCTTGACTCCGGCTCCCGGATGTCTCCCGGCAGCTTCGTCCCAACTCCACAGACACCCCCGAACTCCCTGTTCTCGTCCCCAACTCCTTTGGCCATGCATGCATTCTACATAGTCATGCATGTGCTCCGATCGAGGCTACCTTCTCTGCATGAGACCATGCACGTTCCCACGGCCTTTGGTTCCGCCCCGGCAGCCAGCTCCCACTAAGCTCCATCTCGGCTCCGCCTCCGACTCTAAACAGCCAACTCCGGATCTGCCTCTGGACTCCATGCATCCTTGCCCCCGAAGTCGCCCGTCACAGCTCCTCCCATGGCTCTGGGTTCCTTAATTCTCGATAACTATCGGCTCCTAGCTGTCCCGCTCTCAGCCACCTCTGGAACCTAGCAACCTGGCTCCGGAACGTTCGTGGCAACATGGCAAGCAGGCATAGAGGCAGCGAGGCTTACGTGCATAGGAATTTGCATACATGGGACCCACATGTTTGGCTCCACCATTCTTCGTACATGTATGGGGAAGGTACAGGATAATCAGGTGGCCACTCATCTCTGACGGGACAGCGCCTGTAGCTCTGACATATCACTAAGAAGCAAGCCGCTGCCATCACCTTAAATGCTCTGACAAATGGCAGCACCTCAAATCTCACAGACATCAGCCCTGACTTTCCATTCACAAAAGTCATCATTCATCATGAGGCCCCAACCACTAAGACCAGATGAGCCCTAAAAGTCATGGTCCATCATGAGACTTCACGTGACTCATTCCATCACTAGATGACAAGGCTCCAAACTTTCCAAGCAAGCTACCCAAAGTCCAAAGATGAATAAAATGGATAAGAGGGACCCCCGACCAGGTAACAACACACAACACTCCTAAACGTTCAAACCTACTGACAGAGAGAGCTCTCTCTAAGTCTCTCTTTCTTTCGAGCTTTCTCAAGCTCACGGTTATTGCCCAGATCACTGACTTGAGCGTCGGAGGGTCCCCGTCGGAATCTTCGGTTTTCGGGACTTTTTGCAGGCTCTCAGGTGCGAGAAGCCTGCCGGAGAAGGCAATTGGATGCTCGCAGACGTTGGAGGAGGATGATCTGGCAGCATCAGGAACAGATAATGACTTGGTTTTGATTTGTCACCACTTTCTGAGCTTTTCAATCTTCTTCTGCAAGCATCAGAAATACATTGGAGAAATGAGGCAGGCTGTTTTTCCAATTCAAAAGACAGGACGAAATCATGCAGTAGTATCTACAGAAGAAAATATCATTGCCTCTCTTGATCTTTGTAGTGGGAATATATGTGAGTTAAAATCTATATCTTATAGATTGCTTAGGCTTCTCAAGCAACTGAGAACTGGCAATTATTTTAGCTGTTACTTTGCTGCCTTAATGCAGTTGGGCAACGTGCTTGGAAAAGATGACCATGTGGATTAAATTGCTGTTGCTATTGGAAAATGTAATTCTCTTATTACTTTCCTAGTCACTACAATTTTTTCTGATGTTATTGGATTTTCCTGCCTTTATGCTTTAAAGGCACTTTTCTGCCACTTTTGAACAGCATATAATTTTTCATTTTACTTCTGCTTATATGCATTTTCTTCATAGAAATCAGAATGGCCTTTATCACTTTGATACAATCGCCTTCTTATTCATGTTAGTAGCATGGTTTTGGAGTTCTTCTGATCTGCTTCAATATACTGGTATGCATGCTAGATTCTACTTTGGGTGTTTTCCTAATTGTTTTTGACTCATAGCAGCTTGAGTTAAGAGCTATCCTACAGTAATTTTATGCTGCTGTGAATTATTATTTACTGTTGAGTTCAAAACCAATTGGAGGCATTTTGATTCCAAGCAAAGTAGTTAGATTTCAATATCTTTTTCCTGATTCTAGTTAGTTGGCAATTGGATTGCATTCCTCATCTTCAAGTTTTAAAAATGATCTACTTTCTGATTTCCTTTATCTGCATAATATAATACGGTTTGAGTGTATCTGGTTTTGATTCTGTTCTATTTAATGGGATATTTATTTTGAATCTAAAATAAATGTTTAGATACTTTAACCTTAAATAATTATTGTAAATGTCCCTCAATCGATGTAGTCATGTAGCTATTGCAATTAAGTGTTGGAATATGTAGAGCAAGAAGCTGAAAGCTGTATCACCAAACCATCTCTCCCTCTCAATTCATGAACTTTATGTTTTTTCATCCTTGGGTACAACATGATGTAAAACCCCTTTTTACTCTAGCAAAATGGAGTCTCTCTAAATCTAGTGCACTGGCACTTCAATGAAACCTTATTTATTTATTTAATTTATGCAGCATAAAAACAAGGGTTCGAAGAGAATGTACCATTGATGTCTCACTTGCAATCTTATTTCACTGTCATATGGAAGCGTTACTGCATTGGATTTTTCCTTACTGTGGCTTTATTGTTTCTTTCTCAAACCTGGACTTGGTTTTAATAGCTGATATATATATATGTGTGTGTGTGTGTGTGTGTGTGTGTTTATATTTTAGTATTTCAATATATGACAACACCAAACCTTACCCTATTTAAATCATGAAAGATACTACCATGCCTCAATTTATTAAGGTTATATAATTAAAAAGGATAAAAAATATTAGGGCCTCAATGGAATATTCTGTTTCTAACACATTGAGATAAAATTTAGTGCAAAGTTGTGGATTAATCTGAGGTTGTGTTTCGTGTTTGGCAAACTCAGATGATGTTTGACATTTTATTTGCCTACTGTTTTGTTTCTGAAAACAGAACACGAAAACTAGACAAAGATCTGATTGGTACTAGTATTTATGTTCTTAAAATCGCTTTCCATAATCTATACAAAAAGCAAAAGCAAGAAAACTTTGCTTTGAATTTTAAAAAATATGGAAAACCTTTTGTTGTTGCTGAAATCCGTTCTCGGCTTAGTAACAGTGCATGTTGGGATCTGGATAGCGCTCTCCCATGGTTGGACCTGCAAGGCAGTCTTTATGCAGAAAGCATAGGGTAGTCCCTGCGAAAGACCCTCCGACGTCTAAGTCAGTGAAAATCTCTAGCAATCAGATGAGAGAGAAGGCTTTAGTAGAAGGATCTTCCTTCTTGAGATGATTTTTCAGGAGCAATGGCATTTGCTAGAGTTTTGGGCTTAGATTGCCTTCGAGAGCCTACTGGAGGGTCCTAGGACTTGGTATTTGTACACTGCTAGGAGGTGAGCTGTTACCTGATTTTTCGGATGCGTTTTAGGGAGTTGGCATCCAATAAGGCCGAAATCCCAACGGTTACGGGATCGGCAGTTGATGAAGATGACGGACGCTTTATCGAAAATTTGGAATCTCGTTGATTATGGATGGAGTATTGTATTTGGCTCTCATTTATGTTTTGGGAAGCTCATTCCGCGATCCTCGTGATCAGGATGATTCATCCTTCGAGATATTCGGTGTGGTTTGAAGCAGCAATGGCGCTTACGTTAAAGGATGGGATCGATCCTGGCAAGGTACTAAGATAGCTCGATCTGCCAAGGTTCGGAGATAGCTTGGCCCTTCCGAGGCAACGAGATAGCTCGGCCCTGCAAGGTTCTGAGATAACTCGGCCCTATCGAGGTTCGAAGATCGACTCTGGTGTGGCATTGAGACCGATATGGTATCGGTACTAACTCTAGAGTTGGTGCTAAGACCGACTTTGGCATCGGTGCTGAGATCGACTTTGGCATCGATGCTGAGACCGACTCTGGCGTCGACACTAGGATCGAATCTTGTTGTTCGTTGGACCGTAGTCCAGTTAGTTCAAACATGGCTTGATCAGCCAAATCGGAGATAACTCGACCTTTGTTAACTCGACCTTTGTCGTCGGGCATGTTTATTGATGTGGTGATAATTTTCTTCGCATCACATGCCCCCCCCCCATTCCCTAGTCCGAAGCGTAGGTTCAGTCATAGGGAGTAGAGTCTTCATATGGCTGAGCTGAGTAGGGATGACTGAGGTTGACTGTTCAAGGCCAAGGTCGTGGCCGGCTTTAAAAGGCCGAGGCCGAGTCCAAAGGTGGTCGAGACCGACACCGAATGCCGAGTAGGAGGGACCGACGTCGAGGCCGATGCCGACTCGCCATGGCCGACGCCTAGACTAATGTCGAGACCGACGGCCGAGGCCGATGCCGACTCACCATGGCCGACGCCCAGATCGATGCCGAGATCGACGGGCCAAGGCCAACACCAACTTGCCATGGCCGACGCTGAGACCATTGCCGAGGCCGACGCTGAGACCATTGCCGAGGCCGACGCCGACTTTCCGTGGCCAACGTCGACTTGGGATGGGCCGACTAATCGAAGCCGACTGGGGGGTTCGGCTGAATGCAATCACTGTTGCCCGTGGGTTTACTGGCCCATCAATAAACATTACTATGCTCGATTGTGTCGAGGTACGGAGAAATTTTTACTTGACCGAGTCAAGGTTCGAGAAAGTTGCTCGGCCCTGCCGAGGTACGAGAAAACTTTTTACTTGGCCTGCCAAGTTCGAAGAAAGTTGCTCGGTCGTGCCGAGGTACGAAGAAATATTTACTTAGTCCTATCAAGGTTTGAGAATATTGCTCGACCGTGCCGAGGTACGGAGAAATTTTTACTTAGCCCTGTCAAGGTTCGAAGAAAGTTCTTCGGTCATGTCGAGGTATGGAGAAATTTTTTACTTGGCTCTGCCAAGGTTCGAGAAAGTCGCTCAGCCCTGCCAAGTACGAAGAAAATTTTTTATTTGGCCCTGCCAAGTTCGAAGAAAGTTGCTCGATCGTGATAAGGTACGGAGAAATTTTTATTTAGCCCTGCCAAGGTTCAGAGAAAGGGACCCATAGTTCAAAGATTAGGCGAGACCTGCCTTTCATCCACAACTCAAGGAAGATTATTATTCAATAAGAAATATTTGAATCAAAGAGTGAAGTTTTATTACAATGAGCAAAATGGCTCGGTTTAGGCATATTTCACTAGTAATATGTTCGGGGTTTAATCTAGTTTCATGTCTTTGGGGTACTGTATTCCTTGAAGGACTTCATTGCTGGAGATGATCTGAGTTCCATATCCTGGGGGCACTGTATCCCTTGAAGGTCTTCATTGCTCGGAAGTGATTCGAGTTTCATATCATGGAGGCACCGTATCTCTTTGATGTCCTCATTTGAAGAGGTGAGCCCTTCGCACCAGATCTTTCAAACGGTTCTCTTGCTTGACCGTACTTAGTAAGATCTGGCGTGGGCAATCATTTTAACAACGCCAGCCGCTAATAGGTTCGACGTGGGTAGTTGTCGTTGCAGCCCATCACTCGAGCAGTAGAAAGAGACGGAACGGGAGGATCACGCTGCGTTGAGTCGTGGCGAAAGAATACTAGAGGTAAGGAGCGAGCCCAACGGGATCTGGGCAGGCTCCTATCTCCTCCCCTTCGTGATGTCGGTTCAACTTCTTTATGGTCGGGCTATTGCGGGAGGCTGGTGGCTTTCAATGGATTGAGCGAAGGGACCACCGGTAAGACCAGGGTGATTGTTCCACTAGGAAGCTGCTGAGTGGATGCAGTGGGAAGAGGAACTCCATGAAGCTCTGCATCAATTATGACAGGGCTTGAACTTGTTGGACCAGCATAGCAAACTGGTCCTCAGAGATCGGGGCTGCTGCAGTGGAGGAACTCGATCGGTGATGGTTGCGAGGACATCGTGTTTGTAGGATCAGGCCTTTGAGAGATGGCCTAATCGGAGCATTTGTGGTTGCTCTCTTACGATTGGCCATTGAGGATCATCGTTCTTTAGGAATCTTGTCTCCTTGATTACAAGTTTAACGGGACTTGAGGCCCTTCTCTATGCCAATATGTTGCTGAAATTCGTTCTCGACTTGGTGGCGGCATGTCGGGATCCGTAGCGCTCTCTCGTCCGATGGACCTGCAAGGCAGTTTTTATGCAGAAGCACGGGGGGTGATCCTTGTGAAAGACCCTCCGACGCCCAAGTCAGTGCAAATCTTCAATAATCATATGAGAGAAGGCTCTAGCAGAAAGATCTTCCTCCTTGAGATTGTCGTCCATCGGTTCAAGCAGATAACTGGACCCTGGCCCTTCTCCTGACGTCTACTTCCTGGACTCGGAACCATGAGGGGCTAGATTTAGCTCCTCCCCAACGCCTTTCCTCGGAGGACTTAAGGATCGGGACCTTGCTACCTCCTGTGAATGGCTTGGTAGAGTCAGGCTGGGCTTGAAGGGGATGAAGAAAGTTTTTGTCCAAATTTAACCCTCTTTCCTTTTAAGGGAGTTGATGAGACGGTGCGAGGTCGCTTCACACCCTTCCTTTTGCTTGGGCCACTAGAGTCGATCTCAAGCATCTCTCTTATTTGAGCCCCAAGCTCAGACTGATTACTGCAACACACTCTCAGGTGGTTAGCTGCGCCCCAGGGCATATTAAAACGTTTCGGGAAGTGATACAGAACCTACCTCGAGGATCGATTATGCTAAGCCAGCATTGTAAAGAACTTCCTCATATAAGAGAATGTCGATTGGGAGTGCCTTATTATTGTAGAGAATGTAGAAGTCTTCTTTCTTTGCCTCGACAATTTGGACGTTGGTTTGGGTCTAGGGGAAAGATGTCCATTGACGGGGGAAGTCATATGCGACATCCCATTTGACAAGAAAAAATTGAGACTTTCATCCTTTGGTGGAAGATGGAACTCCTGAGATCCTCTTGAAGAACTTTCGTGGTCCGATGTGAGGCCAGGCTAAGCCCTTAGAGGAGGTGAGGTTGTAGCGGGCCCGGAACAAAGAAACCATCGCCGTCGCTCCCATAAGCATGCACATGAAGATGAACCCGATAATGTAACGCCAACTGTTTGGCGTGACCATCGTTGGACAAACATCGTAGTACTCCATTATGCCTTTTACCAGGGGATGAGAGAAACGAAGACCCGCTCGAAACTCTTCTCATAGAAAAATGTCCTTATCTCTACTTGGTCGGATACCCTTTGCCCAGGACCAGGAACCTACAGTCGGATATCACTTGTAAACCAATAATCACGACAAATCTTCTCCAAGTCTGCCGGAGTCATTGTCGAGGCGAAATCAGTCGGACACTCCATATCTCCTGGGTTAACGAAAGAGACATCGGACCATACCACTCTTTGGTTGAAGATGTTTGATCTTTGAAGAAGGCAAGAAGAAAACGTAATCGGGGATGGTGCCGCTCAACTCCTTTTAAACCGCTTCGGTGGAGGTGTGAGATATCTTCGGAAAGAATTCCCATGCGTCGCAGGACTTTGGCCCAAACGCTACCAAGCCCCAAGCCCGCCACGTGTTATTCCACCTACAGTCGTTAACAAAGAGCAAAGGGTTTCTCTTCGTATGGCTGAAAGAAATGATGAAACGATGGCCTAGCATTTATGAGACATCATGACATGCCTCCGCGGGTTTGAATCCCCTCAATCAAATGGAGCCATTGAAACTCTACTCCCTATGCCCGAACCTACGCTTCGGACTATGGAGTGGGGGGCATGTAATGCAGGATAAAATTATCATTGCATTAATATCCGTGCATACGGCGAAAAGGCTAGGGTCATTTTCGATTTCTGACTCACTGTCACATTCGGGAAAAAGACAAACCGCCGTACCTTGACCCAAACCTGACTACTCTCATGCCTTGGCAAGGACCGAGCTATCCCATACCTTCAACAAACCGAGCCGTCTCATGCCTCGGCAAGATCGAGCTGTCTTCATATCTTGGCAGGACCAAGCTGTCTTCATGCCTCGGCAGGTCCGAACTATTACGGTGCCTCGGCTGGTCCGAGCCATCCCTATACTTCAGCAGCATCAAGTATTTCTCTTTTTCGACTCAAACACCTTTGTTACTTGGCGCTACACCAAGGGTTCAGGATAATAAACAACTTAGTCGCTCGAATCTCGAAGCAACCCTCCTAAAATGAGAACAAGGAGCTTGTCGATGCCTGATCACCTTCTGTAAACGTTCGTGAGAGGGTTGTGAGTCGCCGATGAGGTGAAATGTCAGAATTAGTGGAGTTGGTCCTATTTGATCCGCAGACGGTTGATGGGTCAGGTCCTATCCTGTCAGAGTTGAGGCCGCCTTTAAATTCGGGGATGAGGGCCGAGTCCAGAGGTGAGGCTGCCTTGAGCCGGACCAAATCCAAGGTGAGGCCGCCTTGGAGCCGGGGCCAAATCCGGAGATGAGGCCGCCTTGGAGTCGGGATCAAATTCCGAAGGTGAAGCCGCCTTGGAGTCGGGGCCGAGTTCAGAGTCGACAGCATCCTTTCGTCTTTCGCCGTTAGGTAGTTTCAGCCGTTAGCTTACACATGGCTTTATCAACCACATCAGAGCTAAACATGACCCTCTGACCACAATCAATGAAAATTAAATCCCTAATTGTTTAGCAGGATCCCAATCACATTAGATCCCGGTTGTCCCAATAAGGAGATAAACCAGATCTTAAAGCATCAATCAGCTTTCTTGGCCGTCGATTCTTATAATTAACTAGATTCGAATCGTATCGGCCCCCTAACTAATCAAATTTGAATCATACCGGTTCTCAACTTCCCAAGACACACCCGAGAAGTCAGGTAATAACCCGTCATCACTCCAGCGGCCTATAAATACCTTGTTCTAAAACCTCTTCAGGTATGCTCAATGTCAACTCAAAAAGCTCAAGCAGAGTTTTTAGCTCTCGAAAGGCCATCATTGATAGACTCTTCTACGAGAGCCTTCTCCTAATATCTGATTGCTAAGAATTGCCACTGACTTGGGCATTGGAGGGTCTTCCGCAGGGGCCACCCTTAACGCTTCCTGCATGGAGACTGTCTTACAAGTTCATCCGGACGAAAGATCGTTACCCAAATCCAGACGCGGGCCGCACCCAAGTCGGAGAACGGAATTCCGCAACAACACCTCCCTTCTCTGTGACTCTTCAATCTGATTTCCCCCAACACCCCTCTTTGTTAGTGCCATTGCAGTGGTCACTGCGACAACCATCTCTCCCCTCTCCTCCATCCACCTTGCCCCTTCTCCTCTGCCCCAAACCCCAACCCATTTCTCCAAATTGTTGGGGTCCCCACTCTCCTCTATATGGTTGTCATCGCTGCCATGGGTCCCGCCACCATGTCTCCCCTGCTATCTACTTTTTACCTCCTCCTCTCCGGTGTCAGTCCAGTTCTTTTGCAAGAGAAGCTTGATAGAATTTCTATTTATGTTTTTGAAAATAGCGACCACATCAAACATACTTATGTTTTCGAAAGCCTAGAAAGAGATAGAAACAGTGTTTCTATTTTTTTGTTTTTAATAAGAAAAAAATGATATTTATGTCAAATGCAAAACTTTGATTTCTAGGAATTCTAACTTATGTTGATTTCTGTTTGATAACATGAAATATAAGATTAGGGTCAATTTGATTCCATAAAGATGATTTTAGGAGCAGTTTAGACCATTGTTATTGAACATGGATTGGAAACTAACCTATCCTAGGGTCCTTGTCACCAGTTCGCGAGTTAGCCCATTGGATCAATTGCTCAGACTAGGTTTACATTAAAAAGGTATTTCTGAATTAAAATATAAAAAATATTATAAAACATATGCATAGTTAATTATTAAATTTCCACTTAGGTCAACATTTTATGCTACTATTTAATTGCATGATAAATAGAAAATAATCATTAATTATTTTTAAAAAAATATAAAAAGAATAATATATAATGTAGGAAGGTATGTGAAACTTCCTAATATTTTGAATATTATAAGTAGTGAAATTTTGAAAATATCCAAAAATTTCTGCCAAAGGAAAAATAATTGATTGCTGTTTTATGAAAATAATTAATTAAAATATTAGAACCTATTTAAAATATCTTCATCAAATGACATAGAATAAGTACAATAAAGCATGTAGTAGAACATTAATAGGCGATGGTTTAGTGTTTGAGAGGCTTTTTACCATGCTAGACTTTAGTAGTTTGAATTATAGTTTAAGCATTATTTTTTAAGCTTTATAAAACTTGGTTCATCGGTTTCAGTTGCCTAGGTCATAGGCTTTTTTTCCAAAAATTAGCCAAGTTGGTGGTTCTTGAACTATCCAAATGCATTGTCATCCATTAAAAAACTAGGCCAACCAAAAATATCATTCATTGATTTTCTAGTTGAATCAACCGGTTTGTTCGTATTTATTAACTATTGATTAGAATGTGCCTAAGTTCAAAGTATAGGACTGACCAACTATATAGTTGGCCCGAGCCCAATTTGAGCATAATTTGTTGTTGGCTACGATCTTTCAACCTAAACTCAACCTGACTACCACTCGCTAGGCTTGATACTGGCCTAGCCCAACCTAGTTGATCTAGAGCTAAGGGGGAGAGGTCAAGATGCAAGTATAGAGTACATATCAAGATCATAAGAGCTAATTTCGAGCTAGACCCAAGTTGTCTCTAACTTAACTCAGCTAGCCTGATCAAACATGATATTTTAAAATTAAAACTAAATTTTAATATAATATAATATCTACTTTTCTTAAAACTACTTCCTCTCCTTTGTTCATGGCTTATTGCCTCATTTACCAACCTTCCTCACATCCTGCTCCTTTCTACAAGTATCAACAAGTCTAGCTCATGTTGAGTTCAGCCATGACATATGTGCCTCAACCAAAGTACATATACTCAACTCAACCCAAAGTACATATGTTAGACCAAAACCCAAACCCAATTACAACCCCATGCGCGTACCTATTGGTGGCCTTGAAACTTAGACCAAATAGTGTCGGGTTATGATCAGATTAATTAAACTATTTTAGCATTATCTAGATAAACTTTTTGAATTACGTAAAGTATTTCCTTATAAAAAATTAGCATCATTAACATCACATCAAGAACGCTAGGGATTGAGATAAAAGAAGAGGGTTTGGTGGAGTCGTTTCTCAATGTTCCTCAACTCTTTATATGCATGCATGCATGCATGTGTAAAATGAGGTCAGATTTTAGGTATTCGGGTATGGATCAACCTAAACCCAAACTTAACTCAGTAAATGTTTTAGGTTTCAGTTCCAATAGGTTGCAGACCTATTTTTTGGGCCCCAAAGCAATATTTTATATTGGGTTTAGGTTGATTTGGCAATTTATTGAACTCCATTGACACCCCTTGTTACGATTGGTTTTTGGGAAAGGAGATCTTGGAGGAGGTAGACACCTCCTCCTTTTAAGATCACCACTCTATAAAAACCCTCCCTTTTGTTTTTCTTGTTCATGGAAATGGAGATGAGGACTTAACATTAAGTGAAAACATCAGCTGCAATCAACTCATATAATTAATATGGTTCTTATCTCAATTTAAGTCACGAATATAATTTATAGATCAACCTAAACCCAAACTTAACTCAGTAAATGTTTTAGGTTTCGGTTCCAATAGGTTGACAAACTTATTATCTGAGCCCAAAAGCAATATTTTGTATTGGGTTTAGGTTGGTTCAGTAGTTTATTGAACTCCATTAACACCCCTAGTTATGGTTGAGTCTTAGGAAACATGATTATGGAGGAGGTCAATGCCTACTCCTTTTAAGATCATCACTTTATAAAAACCATCCCCTTTATTTTTCTTGGTCATGGAAATGGAGATGAGGACTTAATATTAAGTAAAAACATTAAGTGAAGGTTTTCAATCAACTCATAATTAATATGGTTCTCATCTCTATTTGTATTAACATGGACAACTCACAAATATAATTTATATAAATCAACCAAACCCAAACTTAATAAATGTTTCAGGTTTCGATTCCAATAGGTTAACAAACTTATTTTTTGGGCCTAAAAGCAATATTTTATGTTGGGTTTAGGTTAGTCTTAAGGTTAAAACTAAACTTGCTGTACAATTTTAAGTTGGAGTGTTTTTCTTAATTGGGAGGCTTTCAGTCTAGTGATATGCTATAGTATGTGGACCCTAA
Organism: Calamus simplicifolius; assembly: GCA_900491605.1. NCBI lineage: Eukaryota > Viridiplantae > Streptophyta > Magnoliopsida > Arecales > Arecaceae > Calamus > Calamus simplicifolius. The sequence goes on along the minus strand of UESW01004795.1, from coordinate 248,921 downwards.
TAAATATATTCCAACCTTAGGATTTTATAACAAATTTAATTTTATTGTTTTGATGAGTTATAATGGAAGTTGGAATAGATCGGTGTGAGATTTATTATTATTGTGATCCTATTTAAGTGTGAAAACTTTGTAAGTTTGATTGAGTACTTACTAAAGCATTACACATTTTATTTTAAGATATTTTTGGTATTTTATTTTCTCATCATTTCTAAATTAAATCAACTTTTTGAGATTTTTATTTAGAGCAGTAGTATCCTAACTTGATATTTGCTAAAGCGTTATTTCCTAAAGTTCTCTGAAATTTTTTTTTCAAGAGAGAGAATTGAACTTTTATTTTTAAGAAATTTGATTTGTCTGATATTTTTATTGAATTTAAATAGGAGGCATGCCCTTTTTTCTATAGGAAATCTTAAATAAATGGAAAGAAAAAAATGAAAGATGTGAAAGGATGTTATTTACTTAAATAATTTTGAGTGAAAATAAAAAAAAAGAAAGAGGATGTGAGCTTATAAGAGGCTCTTAGCCTCGTTTATTATATAAAAAAATTAAAAAATCATAAAAAATAAAAAAATTGCAAAAGGAGCTGAACTGGCCTAAACCAGCTGCATGTCACTAACTCGGTCCGGTACTAATTCAGCATCAATTCGTAGTTCTGCGGACCTTGGTAGAGATCACCCTAAACCCAAAACTTAAATCATATATATTTCAAGTTTCCATTTTAATATATTAACAGACCTACTTTTTGTCCCTAAAAGCGATATTTTACATTGGGTTTAGGTTGGTTCAGTAGTTTATTGAACTCTATTGACACCTCTGGTTATAGTTGGTTTTTAGGAGACGGGATCTTGAAGGAGGTGAAGACCTACTCCATTTAAGATCAGTGCTCTATAAAAACCCTCCCCTTTGTTTTTCTTGGTCATGGAAATGGAGGTGTGGATTTAATATTAAGTGAAATTATTCAACCAATTCATATAATTAAAGTGGTTCTCACCTCAATTTGTATTAGCATTGACAACTCAAAATATAATATATATTTAATATCCTAGCTTTTATTATATACAATGATGTAAATTAATATATTTCATGATATTAGTTGATATGGACACTTCCCCCTATCTTTGCCTTACTACTCCGCCTCCTTACCTCTCTATTATACATTTATTGTACCAAAACAAATACCGAGCTACTTGCATCTTATTTTTCCCTTCTTTTTTCTATCTCAACCTAAAAAAAGGGGAGTCATGAAGGAGATCAAAAACCCTTCCTTTGTTTTTCCTGGTTATAAATGTGGAAATCAAAGTCTAACATTAAGTTGAGACTACTTTGATCGACTCATATAATTATTGTGATGTTCATCCCACTTTGTACCAACATCAAACACTCACAAATATGACATATATGATATCTCAGCTTTGATCATCTGAACCTTTTTTACTACAAGTCTAGCACTCTCAAAATTCCCTTTGCATTGCCTGGTTAGAGGAGAGAGGAGGGTTTGGCATTTAGTACATAGTGCTTTGATCAACTCATATACCGATGCAATTCTCAAATCAGGTTGTGTTGCTATAAAAAATTTGCAATACAGAATATATCAACCGATATGGATCTTTTCCTTCCACTTTTCTCTCTTATACATTCATTGATTGAGAGGAATACCAATGTATGTCTCATCGCCTCTTCCTCATCTTTCTTTCCCTTCCTATCCATACCTAAGCAAAGGAGAACCTTGGAGGATGTCCAAAACTTCTCTTTCTATTTACTACAGGATTAGCACAATAGGGGGAACCTTTTCCTTTCCTTCACAAAGATGGGGATTTAGTGATGGGTAAAGTGAAGAGTACTTTAATTAATTTTGATGACACATGCAATTCCTACCTCATAACCTTAACTATCCGGCCTTTTCCAACTATTAGCCACTCACTAACACAATATATAACATCTCAACTTTTAATTCCTCAACTAAATGTAAAATTGTAAATCAATATATTTTGCAATATCAGCCAATATGACTCTTTCTTCCCACCTTTGCCTCCCTCCCTCTTATCTTCATCTCTTGTACACCTAAAGAGATGAAAACCTAGATATGTTCCATCCCATTTCCTCATCTCTTTTCCATTGTTCTTTATCCGTACCTAAGGAAAGGCAGGTGTTAAAGCAGTTCGTAAACCTGCTCCTTTTTCACTACAATACCAGCATTTGAAACAACCTTTGCTTTGCTTGGTTATAGAAAAGGAGACAAGAGTTTAGTATTACATAAAGTGAAGAGTACTTTGATCCAAGGTTTTAAATCTCATGGGACAAAGATATCAGTGTTTTTCATGGAATGAGATGCATGTCCCATCCCGATTTTAATCTGGTCATGTATCCTAATACTTGCTTGGAATGCTTTTTTTCTTAAAAAAAATTATTTGTCAAGCTTTAGTATTTTATTTGATTTTTAAGCATATTTGAACTTCAAAGTTATATTTTTATGATAAATTGGATCTATTTAAAATTGAAACTATAGTATATTATATCCCAAATGGAACAGAATGGGATGAGATAGCCAAGATCGGTTTCAAAATCTCTTTGGAATAAAATAGGATGACCGTCTTAGTCTCTGTCAGGCCAAGACTCGAATCATTGCTTTGATCAATTCATATGACAAAAGCAATTCTCATCTTAGTTTATTTTAGCACCAAATACTTACAAATATGACATACATACGTGTATGTATGCATGTTTACAATATCTTTGCTTTTAGCATCTCAATCAATGTAATTTGATACATTTTGTAATGTTGATCAATGTTCAAATAGCACATGGCATAACTCTCTAGGCCATTGGATGTCATCTATTATCTCTAAATTGCTTATATAACAAAATTGTGTGATTTGGAGACTGGTAGCCCACACATCAAGTGTTCTGGAATTGCATAACTTAAATAATCCAATTTCTGACTGTTTGATGCACAGACTATGGGTCCCCCAAAAAGGTACAACTCTCTTAAGAATGTGCAACTTGATCCTACCGCATGCATGCATGCATACCCATGTTGAAGCTCTCCAAACACAAGGCCGAGTAGGTTAAGCCTAATTTGCATATGTCTAGTCTAATAAATATCATAGTGTGTCTGCATCATATACCACTAGCTCAAAGTTTGTAAACCCCAGCCCTTTGATGTGTTAATTATGGAATCAAGGCTTTCTAAATCCCCTTCCCTTAATCACTTAACATGCCACCATTCTTGCGATAAGAGAACTTCCGAATGTATTTCCCTTATCAAATAGATTGAGAGTTTGTGAATCATTTGCAAGATTTTAGGAGAGATTATAAGAGTCATCAAGAATAAAAAATGCATTAAAGTCCTCAAAGACCTTGTATGTGTTCCTTCTAGGTGGCTAAGGGAAGGGATCCGCGATTGTGAATGCCAAGGTCTTCTATAAGAAGGGTAGGATTAAGGTGCATATTATTTATAAAAAAATCACAAGTCTTTCTTGTTGTCAACCTAAACAGATGGAAATTAAAAATGGACTATGCCTATCAAGATAAGCATTCAAAATTATTTCTAGTGGTATTTACAAATGCATTTAGCAAAAAAAGGCAAAACATACCCAGATGACATTTGATAATTTATATTGAATCTAATACTTCTTAATTCAGGTCTTGGCAGTAGATAAGCATTATCTTGATCCTAGTCGTACTGCCACCTCCTACACAATCAGAAAAGGAAGAGGGAATTATGCCATTAACAGATTCTTTGCCAATCATCCCTCAGGTCACCTATTGCTCACATTTCTTTTTCTTGTTGTATATTTTTCTTCCTTATTGATTATTATGATTACTTAGTATGATAAGAATTGCATTCTCAATTGTCGTAACTCATAGATATCTCATATAGTAAATTTGCTTGGCAGTTTAGCATGACATAATCTTTTTTTTATCAAGTTTGATATCAAACATGGGAATATAGCGTTAAAATTCACATTCAAGGACAAAAAATGAATTTTTTGTGAATTCTAACATCTATTTTTATACTGAAGGAAAAAAGTATCTGGCTGTATTTAACACAGTAACTGTGCACTTTGAGTTGCCTGGTTGGAGGTCTTTAGTTATGGCTCTTTGCTTTGACATCATTTGCTCACAAATAGCAAAACTAAGGTGATTCTGGCAAGTCATTCTTTTAATGCTACGCATGGCGAACAGTTTCCTAAGAGAAGTCAAAAATATATTGTCTTTTTAAAAATTCATTGAAATGGCTATTTCACTTGAATGATGGATAGCAAAGACATGCAATTAATATTTACTTTATGGGTTACCATAAAAAGGATTACTGAGTTGCCAGACATTAGCAGTGAAGGTATCATGATATTGGTAAGGTATTTTATGAGCAACATAGTTCCTCAAGTTGTTGAACAAAAGGGGCATCACGGGGGAATGACAATCAAATGAGATAATTGTGCACCACTAGTCAACTATGCTAACTAAATTAGAGGAATCTTTGAGGGAAGGAAATGCAAGTGTATGGACTGTATTGCATATTGTGGAACAATAAAAATTCATGGAAGAAGCAGGTTTGCTTTTCTTAAACAGCTTTCCTAGTGAGAACTAGAGAATGAGGAAAGTGCCTTCTTTCTTTTTGTTTTTATTATTGCAGATGTAAAATAACTCAAATTTCTAAAAATAAAGATGATAGATAAGATTGCACCAATTCATGGATTGCTCAATGAAGTTACTGGAGAGGTGATCAGACATATATTATTTAGGAAATGCCTGGTTGATTTAATTTTTTTCACAAGGTTGGAACTGACACATTGGTTTTTTATTGACTTCAGGGACAATATGTGATACAATGATATGAGAAATAAGAAATTATATTTTGGCTTGAAGGTGAACTCAAGATTTATATTCTGAACATATGGAACATGTACTAGGGATCAAGGTTGGATGTGAGGACCAGTGACACTCCAATCGTAGTTGGAGCATACCTACTGTCAGTTTCAAGTCCTTATACTTTTTGCTTAGTATAGATAAATTTAGTTTTAGTTTTTAGTCTTATGTTTTAATTTTTTTGGTTATATGATATTGATCAGAAAATGAGAACACATTCCAATACTAAAGTCATAGAGATAAGCATAATTGTGATGGTATATAACTTGAAAATTTGACATTTCTAAAAATTGATGAGCAAGAAAAGAAATATCCTTCTATGGTTGTTAATTTAATTATGAATATTTTAGAAGGAAGGAATTCTGGGAGGAGTACAGAGACATCTGATAGAAGTAAGGTTATACTGATGAGTGAGAGATGTCTTTCATGGCATTGGCTGGTCATTGCATGTAACTGAGATTTAATGGAGTAGTTCATAAAGCTGCAGGAAGGCCGTCATTGGTGTGTGGAGCAAAGGGAATATTTTAAACATGGGAATGTTTAGGTATAATGATACTAAGAAAAAAAATAAAATTATAGGATATCAGGAGTGAAACAAATAGAAAGTGAAGTGTTTAGAGTTAATTATCATGTGATTGTCAGTAATTGACAAGCAACATCACAGTAGACAGCTATAAGAAAAGAATCTGACTTCCTAAGACAGGACCATATAAAATTTGAATGGAAGTGGTTAGAGAGGATAAGTCAACATAAAGAACCGAAGCTGATCAGAAGTAAATTGGATAATGGGGGAGACTACTGTGTGGTGTCCATAAGCAACATGATGCACCATAGTTAATCTTAACCTAAAGAGTGGAAGGTGGGGAACTCCCATGGCATGTTAGTAATGACTAATTCAATAGCCAACTATTTCCCCTTAAGAAACACGAAAGAGGTATGAGGAGAAAGACTTTGATAAGTTTGAGGTTTTATTCAAGATACAGGTAAATGGAATTTACGGAATTAGGTGCAAAACATGTGTTTGGTCTTTTAGATATCATCACTGCAACCCCCCCCCCCCCCCCCCCCCCCCCCCCCCGCGGTTATTCTTTCTTTCCTTGGGGCCTTTCCCATAGTTGTCTCAGCAAAAAAATCGGCACCAATCAATAGGATTCATGCTAGGATTAAAGCTGGTCACATAGTTGCTATCTCAGCTAAAAATATGACACCACTTGATAGCATTCATGCTAGGTTTAAAGCCGGCCACTCATACTCAAACAAGCTCTCATTTTAGCTGGTCCTGAGCTTATACATGATTTTATGAGCCAGCTACTACCCAAGCCTGACTCATTAATAAGTCAAGCCTTGAAGCCTGGACCATTTTTGGCTCATATTTCTAATGGGACAATCTTGGACAAGACACTTAAATGAGCTGAGAGTAAGCTGTTCACAAGTGACTCAGTTCTCGGTCCTACTTCTGGATATGATTTGCCATCGCTCACAATTTAAAGCATGAAGTTAACCCATACCTGCAAGATTTTTGATGGATCCCCCACTTCATTGGCTAGACGAGGAATGAATGATCGGGCTGGAAATGTTGATGCTTTTTTTTTTTAGGGATCCTAATTTTTTAGGGATTTTAGATCCTATTTTCTTAATATAATGTTCAGCCTTTGGGCTCTTTTTCCAGGAAAAGGAGAAAAAAGGATGACCGAAACTGCTTGAACCAAATAATACATTTTGGGGAGATTTGATTGAATAGAAGACCCTGCTAAGGTACAACCATGCTTTACTTGTATTGATGAATGGATTGGTTCCAGAACACAGTAACACAGAAAGCAGGGAATAGGATAACAATTAGATAAACAACATCTTTTAGGGCCTAACAAGATTTTTTGTTGCATTGAGATGTCATAGTGGATACGTTCTTCAGAAATAGGTCATTAAAAGATTGGTTTTGGATGTTTTCTGTGATACAAAAAGCATGGATATAGAATTATCTCACGAGCAAGTTGTTGAGTGCAGCTATGTATTAACTTTCAGGGGTTATTCACCACCATCACTAGGACATTGGGCACAATTGGCCTCAGATTTGAGAGTCGTTTGGAGGATCAGGGTGGAAGCCTTGTTCCATCACAAAAAGGAAAAGCAGGGTAGGAAGAAGATGAGCATATTGTAGGTTTATCTAGATATATCTTATAATTAAGAGGTTTCCTTTTAGCCCTCTTCTGCTCAGTGATCCAGTGAATATGGACTGGTTTTGCTCATTCAAAATTCAGCTGGAATAAGATACTTGAACCAGCCTAATAAACTTTAGGTTAACAGAAGTTTCAACATGCTGACGAAATAATTGTTATTCACAGGAGGCCTATATGACGCACTCTTTGAGTGGAAGAAGGCCTGCGAGGCATGGCAACATTCCCTGCCAAATTGGAATCCACCACTCTTGTTTTGTCGAGAACCCTATGATTCACTCACTCACTCAGAAGATTTTAGCTACTCACTTCTTTTTTATCGCAATTGTTGTTCCCACTGGTTGCTGCTATTTTTGTAACATGGGTCATGTCTGAGACCAAAGGAGCTCAGAGAGAAATGGAGGTGAATATATTGTCCTATCGGCGCAATGAAGTTTTGTTTTTGTTTTGGTCATCATTCATGCTACATCCTTTTTTTTTTGTGTGTGTGGAAAGGGTTGGTGGGGGGGGGGGGGGGGGGGAATGGGGGGTCAATTTTGTTAGACATTCTCAACACGTTCTAATTAATATTGATATTTATATTATTTGGCAACAAGCCCCTTTCAATCATATTGCCCATCTTTGGCATTACATTTATGTGAAGTCTCCATACAAATCTTGTATTTATTATAATGCCAATATCACCCACAGAAGGCATTGGGATTTGCAGGTAAAGGAAGTCTTGAACTAGTAGAGGATTTGCAGGTAGGTGAAGCTGCTGAAGCCACTGGTGAGAAACCAACCCCCTTTTATGATGATCCCTCTTCTCACTCTTATAACTCCTTTACAACTGAAAAAGATTCCGACAATGAGAGCACGGGCCAGGGCCGGCGATATAGCTAGCTAGCTCATGGGCGACAAGAAGTTGCTCTTCCAAAATTTTGTTTCTCCCCTTGGGAGCCCTTTCGGAGTCCTCCGGGTTTCCATCAGATGCTGCTATCAAATTTTTAAAGCCCCAACCAACCAATTGCCTGGAGTGGGCAGCTCAGCTCTGGCTTCTCTGGATGCTACCTGTTGGAAGTCGGCATCTTTTCCTCGTCCTCTGGCCCACCCCCCCCCCCCCCCCCCAACATGCCCCACTGCCAGAGAGACCAAAGGGGCCCGGCATCGAGAGCGATCGATTCGATGGACTCTCTATCTCTCTCTCTCTCTCTCTCGTCTCATGACTCGGACTCGGTTTTCATGGGGGAAGGGGTGGCATTGGCACTTGCCAGTGGCAGCACCTCTTATATCTACCATCACCTACCTAACACTTCAATATAATTTCATCCATCCAAAGACGCACATGAAGCCTTGCTAACCGTATCATTCAATTCAACCAGCCGAAGCAAAAGATGGAACAGGATGAGACACGCTAGAGGCCTAGGTGCAAGCATGCCTATTATTATGGCAGCAGATGCCAGATGCCGCAGCCCACGCACGCACGCGAAAGCACTGCACTCTAAACCGACCCCCCCCCCTATGATGCGTCGGAATATTATAGGGCGGGTGGTCAAGTCTCCCTCGCGCTTTACTGCTTTTGGGGGCGTCGATTCTTTTCTTTTGGACTTGCGGTTGGTTCTAAATTCCAATCAATGCCAACTATGAAGAGGCCTACCACTTCCACTTCCCAATTCCTTTGCAGGACATGTGGCGTGATGCCGCTTCCACCTCCCTCCCCTGCTGCTCAGCTCTATGTGCGGTCCTCCCATGAGCCCACCCAACTAACATGGATCAGAGACACCATCAAAGGACGGCACTGAGGTTTCAATAGCCCACATTTTATCCATCCATCCCTAAATAATGGATCCTCTACCCATTCTTTTCTTTTCCATTGCATGCTCTCCATTATTGCTACCTCTTCATTTCATACCTTTTCTTGATGTATTTGAGGAATAAAATACTGACCGCGACAATAACTTTTTATAATGAATGATCACAAAAAAAAAAAAAAAAAAAAAAAATTGTGGGTGCTAAAATCACTTTCGGTGAGTAAATGGATACATTTTTTCCAACTGGCGTACGCCATAATGATATATTTATTATAATGGATGGGAACTGCAGTTATTTCTTTTATATATAATGATGATCATCGGTCATCATCGCGTAATGGATGCTATTTAAATTTTCCTTCTTAATCCCTGTAGCATGACCGCTTTATGGTTATGATGGCCATCATTCCAACAGGGAAAGGGCCGTGAGAGACTGTTCATCTGAGCTGGCCTGCCGGCGAGGCTCGCATCCAGGCCCCGAAGAATGGGAGCGGGTGCGCTGGTGGTCCCACGGCTGCGGAGAAGAAGGCTGTCTGCTGTCTGCGGCTACACTGCCGAGTCCAGCCCGTAAAGGCCATCGGATGCACCTGCTGGTGCGACTGTGTGTGAGTGTGACATCAAGAAGGCAGAGGAATTTCTTGAAAGGAATTGGGTGAGTTTTTTTTTTTTTTTTTTTTTTTTTGTATTTTTACTCAGAAACAGGCTGTATTTCTAATGCTAGCGTACAGTAGGATGATACTTTAGGTGGCGAGTGGTGGGTGACAAATCGGGCCCTCTTCAGCCTCGTTGGGGTGATGAAGCTTTCTTTCTTTACGTGGTGAGTGGTGACAAATCGGGCACTCTTTTCGTTGTTCAGTCTTTTAGAGGGAGAGTTTATTAACGATGCAAAAAGTTGATAACAAAAGCATAAGATCGCAATGCAGCCCTCTTAAGTCAAATGAGTGTTTGTAATGCCGCCAAAATGACAAAATTTGGTCCTATCACAGTCGCATAAAGTTGACCCTCTACGCCTCTCCTCTCATCGGTGCATATTTGGTAGAGAGAGAAAATATTTGATTGGACTATGCTTGGGTGAATTCCTATCTAGATCCCATCAAATCTAGGTGGGATGATAGGTATCGCATATTAATAATCCAAGCTATTGAATATGAATTACTATATCTAACATAATCGCATACTAAAATTTATACAATTTGAAGACCTTCGGTTCATATATTAAATAATGTGTGTGAGGATGTATAATTTAAATAATATAAAATATATATATATATATATGATGAAGATGAATGATTATGCCATTAACTAGCAAGCAAAGTATAACCAAAAATAACCATATGCTCTCTGTTTATACGCACACTTGATCATCGATATTCTAGAGTGAACTAGCAAGCAAGCAGTAACTATAAAGTTATATATTTCTTTCTTATTTATATATATATATATATATATGATAATGATGATGATGATGATTATGCCATTAACTAGCGAGCAACGTATAACCAAAAACAACCATATGCTCTCTCTTTATATGCACACTTGATCATCGATATTCTAGAGTGAGCTAGCAAGCAAGCAGTAACTATAAAGTTATAATCTTTCTTTCTTATTTCTCTTAATAACTATTTCTCTGTGAGGAGTTACGAGATACGGTAAATTTATCTTTGTGAGCTACAACGCCCTACATGACCGGAAGGTGTAGGTGAACTGAATGCCCCCAAAACTGTAAAATTGTCCGCTGGAAACCGGAAGAGACACAATCGCGCGGTCCTGCCCCTTTGGTCCAATGCATTAGGATATATATCGAGACGCCATTCATTCGTTATTTATTCATTGTCCCCGTTGCCACGCCTGTCGATAAACACAAAGGAAAAAAAAAAACAAAACAAAAGAGGTCCTTGGCCCGCCTTATCCCATCAACCACTGGAAGGAAGGAAAAAATCCCTGTCCTTTGGTTCCAAAAGAAAAGCCCACTGCTCCCATGGCATGGGCTCCAATTTTGACTCCTAACCAAAACAAAAGCGAGAGTTGAGGTGGACTTCTAACCGGTTTGTCCGACAAACGACCTCCAAAGCGGCCCCTTCCACTTAAGATTCACCAGCTAAATTCGTTTTATTTTTTATTTTTTCGAATCACAAATAATAATAATTAGTTAAGATCGGTTATATAAAATTTTTCTCTGTTTAACTCTATTCTAAATCATAATAAATTTTTTTATCACTTTCTTTCATATAATTTTTAATCTCTATATGCATAAAATTATTCTTCCATATAAATACATCTCTAAATTTACGTTGCACATATATAAACCATCTAGTCATTTTTTCTTAATTTATTCTTAATTAAAGCTATTTTATCTTTATAAATAATTTTATTTTTATTCTATATTTTCTTATATTATCATATATTTATTTTAACATTTTTATTTTTATCATATTTATCTTATGTATATAATATAATTTTTTAACTATCCAACATTTCATAGCATAGATAATTTAATTATTATGCTATAAAACTTTTTTCTTCAACTTATTAATTACTTTATGATTACATACTATTTTAAATATATTTTTTATTTTATCAAACTTGCTTTAATTCTATTAGCAATATTATTCTTAATCTTTTTTTATTTATAAATAATTAATATAAAATAATAAAATTAATTATTTTTAATAATTTTATAATTTATAATTTTTATATATTAGAAACCATGATCCATCGAGCACAATTTACGTACGTGCTACATTGTGCCTCCACTGGATCATGGAAGCTCTTGAATTCCGTTGGACAATCTCTTTCGCAGCATCTCTATAACAATAATAATAATAATAATGCCATGTTTTTATATGCCAAGGTATCATGCTTGTGTTCTCCTCTCCCTCCAAAGATAGTTTTATTAGGTTCGGAGCTCCATCCATCCCATGAAGTAAAATAAAAAAAATAATGCAGTCGATGCCATGCAGAGAACTTCACGAAACGGCGAAAATGCCCTCCCGGCGACCAAATCCGTACAAATCTGCGGGCTTGACGGTTGGATCCCGTAACGGATCGAGGAGGGCGAGTTTCGTAGATTTTATGAAATCCAGGGGGCGTTTGACGGGGAGCAGCTGCCACCCTCCTCCACCCATGTGGGCGTTGAGAGAGAGAGAGAGAGAGAGATGCGGAGACTATCGGGTGGGGCCCAGTGTAGGGAGGGAGGGGAGACAGCGGTGGGGCCCACGGGAGGGGCAGCGAGCATCGGTTGGGAACACAACACGAGCACGGGGAGTGCGGTCGGACCCACCCACCATAACGCCACGTGGGACCCACCATTTCCGGTGGGCCCCGCCGTAACGCCTCCTCTTTTTGATGGAGCTGTCTTTCTTTTTTTTTTTTTTTTTTTTTTTTTTTTTTTAACAACAAAAAAAAGAGGAAAAAAGAGAGAGAGAGAGAGAGAGAGAGAAAAAATTTCCTTTTCTTTTTTTGGGGGTGGGGTGGGGTGGGGGGCCACGACGTAGGTGGAGTTCGAGTGCTCATGGTTTAGTGAACAGCGTCCGGTGGAGCAGGTGCGATGACTCGCATTTGTACTTTGTCTCCCCCCCCTTCCTTGGCCACGGGGCGCAGGGAACATGGGTGAATGAGTACTTGCAAACGAGCGTCGCTGCAAAAACGCTCGCCTCCTCGGGTCGTGCGCTTCGTTTGGGCGGGGGCCATCGAGCCGAGGTTCATCGAACCGCGCGGCGCGGCGCCTTACCACGTGGTCGCATGCAATGCAAGTCAACAATTTATCAGAAATTTCTCCTCAAAATTCCATCTTTATATTATATAACCTTATTGGATGCCGCAGTCCAAACAAACCAGCTACAATTAATTGCTCATCTCGATGTATACTGGATGCTTAGATGAGAAACAATTGGAATAGCTTCCTTTGTATTTGTATTAAAGTATACAAGGCTAATAAGACATCTATATATTTTGATGATTATAAGCATAAATCAATAACTTATAGCCTATATTGCTGGTATACTGATAAATTTTTAATATTTATATAATTAAAAAGGTTCAATAAAATCTTTTTGTTATTGTTTTTTAATGAGATATTAAACTGTGATAAATGATATCAAAGTAAATTTAATTTATAACTCATATGGAATAAGGGTTATATTAGATAAGATACAAATCTTTGGCTTAGTAAGGTTGATAAGATTTTTTTACAAAAAAGAATATATGAATTTTTTTGATAAAAAGTATTTAATTTCATATTGATTATATGATAATAAGATTAAGAAAACCTAATATAACCTCTTGACTAATTTTTTCAAGGCAAAGCTATATTTCATTATATTGTATTTTACTGGTAAACTTACTGCAAACTTTTGAAGTAAAAACCCATTTCATTTATATTATATGCCAGATGATGGGGCCATTGAGCCCCATGGGTAATGGTAGTCCCATCAGGGTTGAACTAATAGCCTCTGGAGTTGGTCTCAGTCTCAGCTAATTGGCTCTCTGCCCTCGATAAGACAGCCCTCGACCTCTTTCCCTCAACGTTAGTCATTCGACCCTCTCGGCCTTGGCATGAACGGTGCTCAGCCTCTTTCCCTCGACTTCGATATGAACAGTGCCCAGCTTTGGCATGAATAGTGCTCGGCCATGAATAGTACTCGGCCTCGTCATGAACAGTGCTTGCCATGAATAGTACTCGGCCTCGGCATGAACAATACTCAGTCTCGGCATGAACAGTGCTCGACCTCTTCTCCTCGGCCTCGATATGATTAATGCTGGGCCATAAAAAGTACTCGGCCTTGGCATGAACAATGCTCGGCCTCGTAATGAACAGTACTCGGCCTCGGCATGAATAGTGCTCGGCCTCGGCATTAACAGTGCTCGTTCTTGACATGAACAATGCTCGGCCATGAACCATGCCATGCAAGTGTTTACCCACGGCCTTCTCTGATGCTCATCCAAGGGCATGAATAGTGCCATGCATGTACTCTACAGTCAATGCTCTATGAGGGACAGAGCCGGCTTCAACTCCAAACTTCATCTTCTGCCTCAACGGCTATACTTTGGGGCCCACATGCTTAACTTTATAGCCCATCACTATCCGCATAAGGCAACGAAAGTGTGGCGTGGGGGACACATCTGGAAAGCGTCGTAACGGTCAGCCATGCCCTACAGCAGCTTGAAACAGCTGTCCAAACCAAGTAGTACCTGCCAACTATGTCGTTACCCATATTTGACAGGACATGGCCTGCACTTCTGACATGCCACTAAGAAGCAAGCCCCGTCATTGCTACCATTGTTGCCACCTTCATAAATGCTCTGATAAGTTATTATGCCCCAAGACTGGCAGACTCCAAGCATCAATAAAATGGGTAAAAGAGACCCCCGACCAGGTAAATGATAACTCACCGTACTCTTAAACGCTCGTTCTTGCTCACAGACAGCGTGGCTCTAAGCCTCTCTCTCTTCTTTCTTTTGAGCTTTCTCAAGCTCGCGATTGTTGCCTAGAGCACTGACTTGAGCATCGAAGGGTTCCCGTTGAAATTTTTGGTTCCCGAGACTTGTTTGCAGGCTCCCAGGCTCAAGAAGCTCACCAAAGTATCCCAGGCTCGCTGGAGGAGGCGACAAGATACTCGCGGACGTTCAAGGACAATGATTGGGCATCAACAGATTGGCGTGCCAAGAAGGAAGGGTAAAACACGGATCGTCAGCAATGCTAGCTTGCAGATCCTCATCCCTCTTATATCAAAATGGTGGATCAAAATGATGGTGATGCCAAGAGCCCAAAAAGCTTTCGCTAGTCATGCTGAGGGCACCCTCAATGGGTTGCGCAACAGGAGTCTAGCTCTCGACTCCACCATCGTCACCACATCAAGCCAAACAGCATGCCACCCTCATCCTACAAATTCGAGCATTAATGGAAGCTATCCAAAAGCTCCAGGAAAAGTAATTCATGGCCACACAGTAGCCAGCAAGAGCTTTCGCTCCCTCTTTTGTTGCTGCTCAGGCCAGCCATCATCCATCCTGTGGGAGATCTTTCCAGCGAGAGGTTCACTGCCATCAAGCTCATCAGCATGAGTATCTTCAAGCTCATCAGGCATCTTCAAGCTCAAAAGCAAGAGTTCACTAGCAAGAGCGCCACTGCTCGCCGTCCAAATGGCCTCCTCTCTTATGGACAACGACGCGAGGGGAAACCCTAGCAAGGGCAGCGACACCCCTACTCCAATCAACTTGGTTCCGTGGTTCCTTGGAGGGCAAACCACCAGCACGCTAATGTATCCAAATCAACAGAAAGAGATAAATTTCTCTAAAGGGCTTCACAATGACAACCTCTTTCACTCGGACAATCGTAATCCACAAGAGGCGTGCAACCCCGAGGCTATCTTCGACCGATAGAAGCTGATCGACACTCCTCCTCGGCCGCTTTTTTCTCCCTCCAAACCATCCGCATCAAGTGCCACATTATCATCATCACCTAGCACATCTTTCCGGTCAGGTTCCCTTTAGGAAGCAAGGTCCTGGCCTGGTTGTGCATAGGGAGGATCGAGGACATTGTCCAAGTCCCAACCCAGTGCCATGCCATGCAAACTTAAATGAATAAGATTTAATATATGAAGGGAAGGAAGCTTGGTGCTAGCAAGAGGACAAAGAGAGGACGTTGGGGGGAGGGGTCATTATGGCCTTCCTTATACTTAGATGTCAGGGCTCCATTAATACCAAAAGAGACCAACAATGCTGATTCTCCTCCGCTCTCGAATAGTCTTCTTTGCCTTTGCAAAATACCTCGATCCAGCACCAGAAAAGCTGGAGAAAGCTCTGTCCCGACTCCATACCGACCCCCAGCATCTCAAACACGACGCAAAAGCCAAAAAGCTACAAAAGCTAAGTACACTACACTTTGAGAAAAGCTTCTTTTCATTAATACTTGAATGCATTGCAAAAAGATCGACTTCAGCATCGGCACCTAAGCCCGAGGCTAGCTTGGCAACAAAGATCGACTCCAGCATCGGCACCTAAGCCCGAGGCCAGTTCGGCACCAAAGACCGACTCCAGCATCGACACCTAAGCCCGAGGCAAGCTTGGCAACAAAGACTAACTCCAGCATCGGCAACAAAGATCATCGGCACAAAGAAAAAAGGCACCTGAGCCTGGTCCATGCATCCTCAGGTCATCCTCCGGGGTTAAAAGGCACCTGACGACTCTCAACTCTCAGGTCACCCTCCGGGATTAAAAGGCATCTGACGACTCTCAACTCTTAGGTCATCCTCCGGGGTTAAAAAGCACCTGATGACTCATAACTCTCAGGTCACCCTCCGGGGTTAAAAGGCACCTGACGACTCTTAACTCTCAGGTCATCCTTCAGGGTTAGAAGGCACCTGACGACTCTTAACTCTCAGGTCACCCTTTGGGGTTAAAAGGCACCTGACGACTCTCAACTCTCAGATCACCCTCCGAGGTTAAAAGGCACCTGACGACTTTCAACTCTTAGATCACCCTCCAGGGTTAAAAGGCATCTGGCGACTTTAACTCTCAAGTCACCCTCCAGAGTTAAAAGGCACATGATGTCTCTCAACTCTCAGGTCATCCTCCGGGGTAAAAAGGCACTTGAATTTGGTCCACGCACCCTCAGGTCACCCTTCAAGTTAAAAGGCACCTGAGCCTAGTCCACGCACCCTTAGGTCACCCTTCGGGGTTAAAAAAATCCACCAACTTCAGCAACTCTTAGGTCACCACTCGGGCCAGTCGCGAAACCCTCAAGGCGGTTTTATTACAGCCTTAGCGGCTCTGTTTCTCTATCTTCATGGCCTTATTACAACCTCAACGGTGTCATCTCAGCCCCAGCGGCCTCATATCTGTCCCAGCGGCAGTACTGCAGCCTCAGCAGCTCTATCGGCCTCAGTGGCTCCATTCCTTTGCCTTCGTGGGCTCATTACAACTTCAGCAGCTTTATTACAGCCTCAACGGCTTCACTTTAGCCTTAGTGGCTCTAAATCTACCTCAACGGCCAATGACTAATCGGGTAAGACCTTTATCTAAATTATATACTTGCAACATATTGCTGGGCACTTTCAACCATCCAAGAAGAATCTCCAAGATAACTCATAGTTGGGAGAGGCCAACTCCTCAGCTCATAGTTGACGGGCACCCACCTCCAAATTTCATGACAAAAGTAGAAGACCCAAAGATAACTCACAGTCAGGAAAAATTGACTCTCTAACTCACAGTTGACGGGCATCCGCTTCCAAACCCTGCATCTTAAGAGGATTACTGGCTGCTCCCAGCCAGTCTAAGGTAATTAATTTACCTCCAATATTACTTAAAATCTTTGAGCAGATAAAAGCACATGAGAGCATCCAGACGTGGTTACAAGTCCACACAAAGCAGATGAAAAGTCAAAGCCAAAACTAACAAGGAAAGTGCAAAGGTACAGAGCTCTATACTCCTTTTGCCTGGCAGATGTAAGGCATGCGGTCGCACAAGCTCAGGAGTGTGGGAGGCATCTCATGGGGCCATTGAGCCCTATGGGCAACGGTAGTCACACCAGGGTTGGACCAGTGGCCTCTGGAGTTGGCCTCGGCCTCAGCCAGTCGACCCTCAGCCCTCGACAAGACAACCCCTCGGCTTCTTCCCCTCGGCCTCAGTCACTCGGCCCCCTCAGCCTCGGCTATGAACAGTACTCGGCCTCGGCATGAACAGTACTCGGCCTCTTCCCCTCGGCCTCGGCATGAACAATGCTCAACCATGAATAGTGCTTGGCCATGAATAGTACTCGGCCTCAGCATGAACAGTGCTCAGCCATGAACAGTACTCGGCCTCGGCATGAACAGTGCTCGGACTCTTCCCTTCGGCCTTGGCATGAACAGAGCTCAGCCTGTTCCTCTCGGCCTTGGCATGAACAGTGCTCGACCATGAATAGTACTCGGCCTCGGTATGAATAGTGCTCGGCCTCGGCATGAATAGTGCTTGGCCATGAACAGTGCTCAGCCTCGGTATGAACAATGCTCGGCCATTAACCATGCCATGCAAGTGTTCACTCATGGCCTTCTCTGAAGCTCATCCAAGAGCATGAACAGTGCCATACACATACTTTATAATTAATGCTCTGCGAAGGACAGAGCCGGCTTCAACTCCAAACTTCATCTTCTGCCTTAACGGCTATACTTTGGGGCCCACATGCTTGACTTTATCATCGTGGCATGGGAGATACATTTGGCAAGCGTCGTAACGGTCGGCCACGCCCTGCAGCAGCATGCAACATATGTCCAAACGAAACAATATATGTTAACTATGTAGCTACCTATATTTGACGAGACATGGCCTGCACTTCTGACATGCCACTAAGAAGCTATTGCTGTCATTGCTGCCACCATCATAAATGCTCTGACAAGTGATTATGTCCTAAGACTAGCGGACTCCAAGCATCAATAAAATGGGTAAGAAGGACCCAGACTAGATAACTCACACACTCTTAAACGCTCATTCTTGCTCATAGAGAGCACGACTCTAAGCCTCCCTCTTTTATTTCTTTCGAGCTTTCTCAAGCTCGTGGCTATTGCCCAGAGCACTGACTTGAGCATCGAAGGGTCCCCGTCGGAATCTCTGATCTCCGAGACTTGTTTGCAGGCTCCTAGATGCAAGAAGCTTATCGAAGGATCCCGAGCTCACTGGAGGAGACGATCGGATGCTTGTGGACGTTAAAGGACGGTGATTTGGCGTCAACACTAGAGTTATTTAGATACCATGGTTATAAATTTATAGAACTATTTATTAATGCGCACAAAAACAAGTTATCACTAAAATAGGTGGTAGAAATATATATATATATATATATATATATATATATATATATATATATGTGTGTGTGTGTGTGTGTGTGTTGACCCAATTATTGATTTTGATGATTAATAAAGGACATGAGTATATTCATTTGGTTTCTAATTGATTTAACAAGTGTTT
The DNA here is from genome assembly GCA_900491605.1 of Calamus simplicifolius. Classification (NCBI taxonomy): domain Eukaryota; kingdom Viridiplantae; phylum Streptophyta; class Magnoliopsida; order Arecales; family Arecaceae; genus Calamus; species Calamus simplicifolius. Next base: position 230,149 of record UESW01004795.1, on the reverse strand, counting down.
CAGGGATTTAAAATGTTTGATCAATCAAAAGGACAAAAAAACATGTTTTGAATCAATGTTTTAAAAAGAAATTTTTAAAGTTCAGAGCCTGGAGTCGACACCCAAATGGTAAGGAGCCGACCCCAAGGCGTATCAGAAAGTTTCTGGGATTTTGGCACGGTCCGAAGTCGACACCCAAGGTTTCGGAGCCGACTCCAACCTGAGATACAGAGAAGTGCATTTCATTTCAGTTTTTGGAGCCGACACCTAGAATTCGGGAGCCGACACCCAAGATTTCAGGAGCCGACACCTGAGTTTATGGAGCCGACTCTAACCTGAGAACAGAGAGCGTATTTTATGGATCATTCTGGAGCCGACACTTACCTATTTTAGAGCCAACTCCCCAACAACTTTTTTTTTTACTATTTTTGAATACCCGACTTGGAGCCGACACCTGAAAAGTTGGAGCCGACTCCAACCTGTCAGGAACGGATTTTTTATCTGTCAGAACGTACTTCAACGGTAAGATTTCTTTTCACTTAACCTCTAACGGCTATTTTCTTTGTGTGCAGAAGAATCTAACATCTCCAATGGCTATATTTCCCACCTAAAACCTGGATTGAGAGTTCTATAAAAAGGGGAAAACCGTCTGGTTAAAAAATATAGAAAAATAAAAACAAAAACAAAAAAAAGGAGAAAAATTTCAAAGAGAAATCTCCGAATCCACGTCTATCTTCTGAAGAGAAATTCAAGAGAAATTCAAGTGATTCAAGTTCAAAATCGAATGATTTTCCAAGTGAAGAAAAAGAGAGCAAAAGCCCTGATTTTTCTAATTTCTCAACTGCAATCTTTGTGAAGAATCTAAGCCGAGGCCTAATTCAACATTTCAAAGGAGAAGAGGAAAAGAAGAAAAGAAGAAAAGCTCACATCAAATTCGTTTCAAACAGGCTTTTCTAAATCTTTGTTTACTTATACTGCTTATTTGCTCATTTAAGGAGCTTTGCATTGTTGTAAACCTTAAATTAATTTGGTGTTTACTAATTCAATCAGGGGGATTGAATTAGTTGAAGTTGTTTACCTTGGGAACAAGCTAGATTTGCTTGGGTTTGGGTTTTGTGCTGGTGAGCTCGAAAAATCAGCTGGGTTCGTTGTGATCCGGGGGAAACAACAAGTTTGAGTTGTAAGCTTGTAAAACAACTCGGATGTAATCAAGTAGATTATAGTGTGGACCCAAGAGATACTTGGGAGTGGATGTAGGTGTTGGTTACACCGAATCACTATAAAATCCTTATGTTTGCTGTGTTTTAACTATCTCTCTATCTCTTTATTTGTGCTTAATATTTATCCTGTACTCAATCTAATATATTCCAAAGCACATAGTTTTTAAAGGTTAAATTTTTAAGAATCCAATTCACCCCCTCTTGGGTTGCCATCTGGGCCAACAATATATATATATGCACACATATTCAGGATTTAAATTTTTAAAAAATATATAAACATCATGAATTAAATTTTAAGGTCTATTTGGTCTATTAAAATTAAAATTTGAATCTTTCATTCCTTAATTCATTCAAGAGCTCCGATCAAAATCAAAAATTTGAATAGTTTAAATTTTTAGATAAATACATCAAAAAAATGTACAAGAAAAATTTAAAAAAACTTAGCTAAAAATATTATGAAGAATTTAAAAAGAAGCAATCATAAAATACCAACATAGTGGGTAGAACCATCTTACCTATGGTAATAATATTATTAGCTGAACATCTTAGGAAGAAAAGATGTCATCCACATTTTAGATAAAATCAAATTAGATTGCAATTCCGCCGAGACAAAATATTTGGAACCAAAAACTAGCAGCCCAGTTGCAATTTAAAAAAGGGCATCCCTAATAACCAAACGAACTCTTAAACTGATAACATTGTATATATATATATATATATATATATTTTATCCCCCTCGGGCATCTCCAAAGATGCTTTATTTCAATAAACTTTTCTTTCTAATCAGCCTTTTTCTCTTAAGCCTCTGGTGGGCATAGAACCTATATCCATCGTCCAAACAGCCTCTTTCATCACATCAAATCAAATCATATCATATCTTATCTTTGATTTTGACTTTGTTTATTTTCAAGATGGACGCCATCCAACCGGATTGGCAGAGCCGAAAGGGCAACGTTGGCGACTAATCAATCGATCGCATCGCAGCAGCACGCCCTTCTTTCTAACAACAACGGTCTCAGCGACTTCCATCCATCGCCCCTATTAAAGATCACAGGAAGGAGAAGGGTACATGCGATGGGCCCATTTAGATCCTGCATCACTCCAATCGCTGCGCCTCCCGTACATCTCAGCCGCTTGATTGGATATATATATATATATATATATATTATATGTACCAGAGCTAAGCGACATTCCTGAGCTTTAATCGAGGTTATGTTGGGTGTAAAGCGTAGCTTTTTTCGCGACACCTGTCATATTATAACCCCCCCTTAATGAAAAAGGTTAGATCCAAGGACGGATAAGATATATATGCCATCCACTGCAATTCAAAAACACCCATCTCTCCATGATTTCCCGTGTGATCGAAACTGTACCAAGATAGACAATAATAAATATAGTTGGCCGGCATCTCACTTAAATTAAATTTAAGATGACAAAAATTAGCTGGTTGGCATCTTTATTCTTTACTTAAACTAGATCAATTATAGCCGGTGGGTGCCATTTCGTTTCCGCCAAGTGCATCCGTAACCCTTCAAATGCGATCCGACGATCGGTATATCTGGTCAACTCGGAAGCGCATGGATTCGGGCGATGTTGTTACGAGATCGCCACCGGCCCGCCCGGCTCGTCGATTGGCCAATGGGAACTTAGGGTGCGGGACATGGGTCTTTTTTTTTTTTTTTTTCAGTGCCGAGCTGTCGACCGGTTCTGCTCTCCTCTCCCCTCCCCTCCCAAGGAAAAGGAAAAAGGAAAAGCTCGAGGGCTTTGCCGCCAGCTGGCGGGCCGGGCGGCGGGGCCCACCGATTTTGCCGGACCAGATGCACCGGGATTTTAACCCGGCGCGGGACCCACCGGCAATCCGCGTTGGCAGCGAGGAATCCGTAGCTGCGGGCGAGTCGCACGGAGTCCATCGTACCCCGCACGTGGGCCGCACGTGGGCGTTGTTGCCCCCACCAAGCCCCCGAAGGTACTCGCAGTTCTACTCCAAATAAAGACCGCATTTATTGACTAATAAATAGACTTCACCCTTTTTATTTAAAAAAAAAAATAGAAAAGTGTGTGGTCGCAGTCCATGTCGGTAGTATGCGCGGTCGCTGTCGCGGCGGCGACCGGCTGCGGCCGGTGGCGGGGAGGTCACGTTACCAGGTGGCTTGGTTTGTCCCCCCCGGACCGCCCGGACGTGTGGCGCGGGATCAGGGCCGTTCGTTCCGTGGTTCCCGTCGGAGTTGATATTTGGACAGCAGGGGTGATACATGGCGACATCTGGATGGAGCACTCCGTGCGTGGATCGCTAGCCGTTTGATTCGGTGGTACCGCCGTCTGAGGATGTTCGAGATGACAGGTGGCGGAAGCACCGGTGCTGCAATGGAGAGCACAGACATAAACATTAAAATAAAAACAATGATTTGTTAAAAAGAAAAACTTTTAGCCCACCCTTTGTGTTGTTTAATTTCATCATCCTTTCCAGTTTTCCCCTTCCATAACTTGATATGAAAAAGTTTTGATTGAAATGTGCTATTATTATTATTTATTTACATGCGATATATATTGAATGTTAGAGTAAAATAACTTTTTAACTTAAAAAACGTCTCCAATATTTCTAATCCATTTTTTTTTTTTATCACCACTCAACCCGGATGTGTGTTAATTTTATTCTTTTACCACGACAAATATGGATGCCCTTGTTTTATCGTAATTATTATTCTCATTACACCTTTGTGCCTTTTTTTTTCTTATGTGTTTTTTTTTTCAATAAAATTGTACGTGAAACGTCGTCTACAATAATCTCCTCTCACACTTTTGGGCATCGTAAAATCAAAAAAAAAAATCAAGCGTATCTAATCCTCTGCCATGGCCCCCAACTCGAATAACTCAGCACGACAAATTTCAATTGAATATTGTGTTGGATTCCAGATCTCTCTCCTCCTTCAGTTCTTCCCCACAAATATTCCCTCTTTCTAGCCTTTCACTGCATAATAGTTTTTACCCTCGCCTCGAACGAGACCACCTCTGCCATGCCGATGCCGTTCATCTCTCTCTCTCTCCTCTCTCACGCCTACGGCGCAGGATATATCTCGACCAAATGGGAAAAAAGAAAAAGAAAAAAAGTATAAAATAAATAGAGTTGGGAAACGTTATCTGGGGCGCTGCCGGGACTCTCCCCGTCGCTTGTCGGTGTTGGGGACTTGGGGTTGCTCTTTATCGCATAAAAAAGTATTACTTCTTTTTCCTATTTCTCTCTCTTCTCAATTTTTTTTTTAAATTCCTCTTTTCCACTCCACCAGTCCACCCTTCTACTCCTCTCCGAGGTTTTCTTTTGTTTTGTGTTTTTTTTTTTTTTTGTGAGAAAAGTTTGGATAGAGCGAGGTTAAGGTAAATCCTTTGTTGTTACTATTTACTATTTTAAAAAATATAAAGAAAAAAAGAGAGAGAAGGTCTGCATCAAAACCCAACCCGAAGGCGTCTCCTATTTTTGTTTTCCCGTTGAACCTTTTTCCTTCCACCCTTTGAAATTTTTTCTCCGCTCTTCTTCTTCTCTCCGCGAGTGGCTTCTTGATGTGAGCTGGGATTTCTTAGAGAGAGGGGCTAATGTCACCGCCTCTGGAGCATGACTACATAGGCCTGTCGGAGGTCTCATCCATGGAGAGCTCCGACAAGCTCTCCTCCTCCGCCTCCTCCGGAGCCGAGGACGCAGCTGACCACCACCCGCCGGCGCTGAACCTGAAGGAGACCGAGCTCAGGCTCGGCCTCCCCGGCTCCGGGTCCCCCGAGCGGAAGGAGAGGGTCGGCCTCACCTCGAGCTCCTCCCGAAGAGCTTCGTGTCCGGCGCCAAGAGGGGTTTCTCGGATGCGATCGATGGGCCTGCCGGTAAGTGGGGGTTCGCCGGAGGGGCTGGATCGGACGGGGAATTGGGGAAAGGCGGAGTCTTGTTCTCGCCTAGAGGGGAAGGCGTCGTCGGAGGCCAGCATTCGGGCCAGGGGAGCGCCGGGAAGGACGCCGTGCCGAAGGTCGCCGGGCAGGAGAAGAAGGCCCCAGCCCCAGCTTCGGGTGGGAACGACCGCGGGATCGCGCCTGCTGCAAAGTAAGTGTGTCAAGGTGTCTTTTGGAGAATTTGTGAAGAGAAAGTTGTGATTTTTATTTTTGTTTTTTCCTATCCTTTTATCTTTGTTTGGATGCTTACAGTTTCCCATAATTTTCTTCTTTTTTTTTAATTTAAAGAAAGTAAGCTTGATTTGTTCTAAAGTGCTGTTGCTTCGAACATGGACGAAAAGTTTTTGGTTTGACCGCTTGAATCAAAAACAAATTCATAATGTTGTTTGCTTTTTGGGTTGCTTAATCTGAGTGTCACGTATATTTTTATTGCATTTATATTTTTCCTAAGGGAAGAGAAGGTCTGATGATATTATTTTAAGAAGTTTAAAATTTTAGAACTTTATTATTCTTTTTGTTTATTTTCTGCATTGCTAAAGGAATGAAACTTATACGCGACTTCCTGTGGCAAGATTGGTATTGATGCAATTTTGTTTCTCTACCGAAACTTTTGATGGTTTCTATGTTGCTATCTGGTGTTACACCTCATCTCTTCTTTGTAGGTTTACTGATCATAGTCCTCTTTCTTTTCTTCTCTTTTTTCCTTGGTCCATGGAGGTGCGATAGTTTTTCATTTTTTCAGTGCTTTGATGTTGTTCCATTTATGTTTTTAGTTGTTTGTGCTTTGATGATCTGGGTGTGGTTTGAACTGTTCTTATTTTCTTTAGTCCAGTCTCCATAATACTCCCATGACGAAAGGGGAAAAGGAAAAATACACAACTTTGCTTTTCTCCAATGCTTTGTACTAGTCTACAGTTTATACATTTTGTGGGATAGGATGTGCCTTTTATTTTGCTCAAGGAATCCAGGTATGAAACACGATTTCCCTTTTCAATTTCTCTGTAATTGTTTATAATTTATGGGTTGTGTGATTTTGCTTTTAATCTGTTATATGAATTCCATGAATCGATCATCTTGATGTCTTTCTCTGTTCTCAATGATATTTCAATGTTCTGTAGTCTATGGAATCTTTCTTTATAATTTTTGGCCAGAGTTTATTGGGTTGTTCGTGCCTTCTCGGATCCATTATTATCCTTCTCTTAGCTTGGAGTGCATGTAACTTAGGTTTAGAGTTTTCGTACTGGTGAAGCAATCAGAGATAGACTAGTTTTGCTAATTTGAAAGGAATCCTGACCTTGATTATATATGTTATATGTAACAGGGCACAGGTGGTAGGTTGGCCACCAATTCGTAGCTATCGGAAGAACACAATGGCTACCAACCCATTGTATGTCAAGGTTAGCATGGATGGAGCCCCTTACCTTAGGAAAGTTGACCTGAAAATGTACAGCAACTATAAGGAGCTGTCGTCAGCACTTGAGAAGATGTTCAGCTGCTTTACAATTGGTAACCTCTGGTTTTTTCCCCATCTTATGTTGATTTTTTGTCCAGATGAAGTTGACTTGAATGTTTTTCTTTTGTTTTCTTCGTTGAACTATATCCATGGTTTTGATGCATGTTCTGTGTTTGGGAAAAAAAATGATGAAAGCCTTTATCTTCAGAAAAGCAATCTGTTTATATCTTTCATAGCCCGGACTAAACGATAGATCATGATGCATGGTGGTTGAAACAACTATTGCAAACATATTCACCGCACCGTGTACATTCTTTATTACTTTAATATGCCAAGAAGACATCTATATAGTACTTTTTTTCCCCCCCTTTTTAATGCTTCTATTCTTTGAAAATTTTGTTGGCTTTATCTTAGTTTTTATTAGAATTTGGGATTTTAGGTTGGTCTATATATGGTTTTGCTTTTTCCCCAGAGTATATCAGTAGTTTAGAAGCACACTTTCTCCTTTCCATAATTTTTGAATACTGCAGAAACAATATTTAGGTAGAGCGCACCTATGTTACATCAGTTTTATTTTCTTGTTTCAAAAAAAGACATTTAAGTTTATTCTTCAAATCTGGCAAAGACCCTTTTTTAAAAAAAAACATTTTCATCTTCTCATATTGTTAGAAATATCTGAAAATTTCATGAGAACATTACCCAAGAACATGCTTTTGTGTTCAAAATATCACAGGAGTACGATGTGAACCAAAAGTAGATGCGGAATTCTTATTTTTCTTGTAGTTCCCCTTTGGTTGATATTCATAGCTTCTAATTTTGTGCTAGCATGAAGAGGAGTTTACTTGTTTTTGTGATCTGTTGCATTTCAGGCCAGTGTGGTTCTCACGGAATACCAGGCAGAGATGGATTATCTGAAAGCCGGTTGATGGATCTTCTGAATGGATCTGAATATGTGCTCACTTATGAAGACAAGGATGGGGACTGGATGCTTGTTGGTGATGTTCCATGGGAGTATGTTCAATATCCACTAATTCTAATGTGAATATTACATGTATGGTTAAGGAGGTATAGTCAAGGAGGAAAGAGCACAAAGATGAATAATATAGGCTTGTATGAGCCCTTAATATCATAAAACCATGTATGAGATTGCACCATAGGTAACAGTCAACAGATTAAAATAAACATCTAATGCAAGATAAGTTTAGACACATTTATTCCATTAACCTGGCCCTACCTTTAGATCTCTCATGGTCCACTGCAGTTTGGTTTCATTTTTCATTTGCAAGCTATTTGCAAACAAACAAATTGTAAACTTTAGGATATTGTGAAGTACCATTTATCAATTATTTTTTTACAGGCAGTATTGTTTTGCTTAGCTTGAATATTTTTTACTTTTTGTTATGTTTAGGCATCACCATTTGTAACATGGATGGTAAATATTGTTATCCTTCCTCTTTTGGCATATGGCAAAGCTGGAATGCCAGTTAACCAATAATCGATGCTCTTTGATTGCAGGATGTTCACCGACTCTTGCAGGAGGCTGAGGATCATGAAGGGTTCAGATGCGATTGGCCTTGGTAAATACAAATCAGCAAAATAACCTGTGGCTTGACTTGTTAATATGTTGGCTTTTAAGATACCTTTGTCTGGGAACCTCATATCCTTTCAGTCTGTTAGCCTGGTACAACATTTTTTTTTTATTTTTCCATGTTTGAGATCCGGAGTATGCCCCTTGCCTTCCTTTGTCATCGGACTTGCCAGTAACCTAGTGCATTTGTTGGTTTACCTACCTCACCAATACACAGTTATAAGCACAGGCTCATAGTTCTGTTTGACACTTTGATGGACTGAGTTATAGTTTGCTTCTTGTGAATAATAATAAATTCACTTTATGAAGTAAAAACATGTCTTATGTGGCTGATCATCTGTTCCACCTCTGGAATCCTTTTGGTATGTTTAGCATATTTTGCTTCATTTATTCTTAATATTTGTTTATTCTACTTTACTTGCATGGAGAGTTAGGCTTTATATGTCCTAGCCTATAAAGACTACCATCTTTGTGAATGAGAATATGTTAGATGGTAGAAGTTCAGCACTGTCACGTATTGGTGCCGGCTGTCTGCAAATTGCTTCTAATAAATTTCGGACCTAACAACTAAGCTTACCATTTATTTCAGCAGATGTTCTTGCTATGATAATTATCCATAGTTTCTTTATAATTTGTATCTTAGACTTAACAGAAATACGATAATCTGCTTCCTTGCAGCTCCAAGGGCCATGGAGAAGTGCAAGAACCGTAATTAGCTCCATTGACAACTCTCAGCGAAAGCGCAAGTGAATCAGACGGCTGTAAGGGCCCCTTTCGAAGTCAAAAGATATATTAAGTGTTTTAGTTGGAAACTGTTACATATCTATTATATCCTGTGGTTTGCTGTTCCAAATGGACCAAGACTTTCTATTAGCTACGAAAGATTTCCTAGGGACATAAGCTTTATTATTAGATTGTGCCTTAGGCCTTTGTATGCCTGCCATGTTATTCCTATTTGTGTAAATGGTTGGTTTGCTGTTTGCAACTGCTGTGGTTTGGACACTGCTTCCTGTTTGCAAATGTTATTTATAAACTCCTTATTTCTTAATGGTGTGCAAACTCTGTCTCTGTTCCAATGCCAAATCACCCCAGGCCATCTCTCTGCGTGGTAGGTAGTCTAAAGGTCAAAAGTTTCTGAATGGTTTGTGGATCATGCGTGTCCTGGGCTGTCCTTTTTTTTTTGTGTGTGGAGGTTTTGGACACCTGATGGGGGGATCGCATGATGACATTGCTACCCCTGCTGTTGCTTTTTGCTGGGGTTTTGATCTTGTGGTCAGGTTCAGATCATTGCTTTCATAAGAATAATTTGAGCTCCAGGTTGAAGCATGTTTTCTCTCCCCAAGCAAACTGTGCCTCTGTTTGTGTACTGGTGTCTGTCTTCTTCCAAGAGGCGTGGCCTTGGCAGGTGAATCCATGCAGCTATTTCACCTGAAAAGCCTTTATGAAGAAATTCTACGTTTCAGTTCTTAAATTGTATGGATCCTTCGACGCAGGCTTTTTTGTTTCGGTGCTGGACATGCATGCTTGGAAATTCCTGCTCCATGGTCAGCTTTTTTAGCAAGCTTGGTGGAGTGGGGACCTTCACTGCCTAACATTACTTTTAAGAGCTATGATACTGTCTATAGAAGGCTTCAAAGGCTTTTCTATCATCATTCACCTTGAATAAAAAATTATAGGACACAATGGAAATGGAGGTGGTTTTATGTTTCCTTGGAATCAGGCTTTCTCTTCCTTAGAATCAGGCTTTTTTTTCCTTAGAAATGATGCTCTGCTTCTTCTTACCTTCCATTCTATTTTAATGATGCCTGTTTATTGGTGTGCATGAGAAGCTGGAAGCTGGCATTATGACATTGAACTTATTCGCTGGATATGGTATATCTTTAGCTGGCCTGATTGAAATGCCTAGAACTTTGTTTTCATTGATCTTTATTCTCTCCTCTGTTGTTTGTCTGGAGTCATCGAACAATGCATGCTGATGCCTGTCAAACTGGCATTGGTTTTAAATTTATGGCATTGTTTCGGTGGTCCCTGTTGTGATGCTATGTGCTGTATATTGTTCCTTTTCCCCCTCCATTAAACCTGTTAAGATAACGATTTCTTGCCTGTACTTAGATCATTAATTTAATTCGATTACTGTTATGTGGGAATATCTTATGCCTGAAAGCTCTTTTAGTCACTTTAATATATCATTTTCCTTTAATAATGTCATGGGGGCTTCCCACTGATGCTTGATAGTTCATACAGTGGGTTATGACCCAGTCTGGCTTTTAGTTGGAATTTTATTGGGAAAATGTGGTAGATAATAATACATCAGATTACATTAATAAAAATGAAAGAAAAAAACTGGTTGAGAGGAGGAGATGGTGTTCTGAATGGAAGATTAGTGCTGAAAACGATAGCTTTTTTTACTACTTTTTAATTAGTTGGCTGCTATCACCTTTTGAACCTGCTGGCCTCTAATTTCATTGAATTATAGGTTGCTCCACTTATGTTATAATTTTAATAGCATTGGATCTTAAAATTCCCCAAGTTCACTGTTGAACCATCTAAGCTGTAATGATTCCCATTCTCTTGGGCTAAAAGCACATGTGCACCTCATCCTTAGACCAACCCAGTTACCACTGTCACTGATTGAATCTTTGTAGCCCCACATGATGCGAGTGTGATATAATTTAACTGCTTTCGATGATGTTGCATGATGCTCGAAAACTAGTTTCCTCTCATGGAATTTATTATATAACAAGAGCTTAAGTTAACTTCATAAAGGTTCATAAGATGAAAAATCTCTGCTAAGAATAACTTAAAATACTTTGTTCTAACTGTTTTCTTGCAATGAAACAGGAGCCTGTCAAATCTTCACTGCAGATTAATACAAATGAAGGACAGTAGGAGAGAGCTGTTATTTGGATACTCCATCTTGAACTAGTCATGCTTTGATTGAAGAATTTGAAGATCAATAATAATAACCACATATTATCTCATACTGCTCATGTAGCCTGGTCAAGGGACGGAAGGGGTGCAAGCCTGCCTCACGGCAGAAGGCACAAAGTGAGAGAAAATTTGGTAGATGGTGTTCTCTCTTACCATGTGGATGAGGATATACAAGGGATCGGAGCAACTTTCCAAGGATGTGATTGCTTGAGGGATGGGGACAGATTGATTATAATTTAATTACAACTAAATTACAATAATAAGTTGGCATCTTAAAAACTCAAACGGATTATAGATTAGTTACAATTATTTATCTTATCAAATGATTTTTTTATATTTTTGTAAAATAATTTATTTTAAAATTTATTGAATCATTTTATTTTAGTCATCAACTCGGTCTATGAGTTTTTTTATATAATCGATTTGAAGTCCGAATAAAGAAGAATGATTATAGAAGATTGATGGACACATAAAATTATATTCATATCGTATGAATAAAAAAAAAATAAAAAATAGAGCATTTTTCATAAGTGATGCACTGCATTGGACTTTAAATACAGTAAAAAATTTAAAATAAAGTTGAATAAAAAATGATTTATATAGTCGATTCTAATTAGTTTGAAATTAAGGTTTTATTGTTGTTGTTATTATATTTTATATTAGTTATCAAGAATATTGATTGCAGGCCAATAAAATTTAAAATCACTCATTTTAGTATGACGAAGAAAGAATGTGTTAACAAAATAAAAATTTATTGCAAAGAACATCCTCTCTTGATTATGCTTATCAAATTATTCTAAAATTATTTTAAATAACGATGAAATAGATTTTTTTTTAAAAAAAAGAAGAGAAGAAGAAAGAGTATTTTCTGATCCTATAAGAACTACCCTCTCTGTTGAAGCACCAAGAAAACAAGTGTCATCTTGGTGCAGCAGAGACAGATCATAACAGAGGAGATTATACTTTAATTTAGGATTTTTTTTAATATATAATAAAAAAAATAAATGACCTGTGTTTCCCTGAGAGCAACTATTCCAAGAGTAGGGACAAAGTTATCCTGATCAAAGTTATCCAATTAGGAGGGGCGTAAAGGCAATTTTTGGTGATGCGATAATTGATGAGGACAAAAAGAAAGAGACAAATCGTGATGGTTGCATGAGCGGCAGCAACAGCAGTTGAGATATTCTCAACAGAGTAAAAAACAAATGGAAATAGTACTAAACACAAAGCCTTTTTCTTTTATTTTTTTTGCACTTCTTCTAAAGAAGCGAGATATTAATGGCACCTGACCTCAACGAAACAATCTGCAGACCTTCAACGAAAGGGAGGGAGGGAGGGAGGGGGAGGGACGATCCAAATGAGGTGGCAGCGACGTCAAAAGGAGATTACTTTACAAGAAATCCACGAGGTAAACGTTGGGGCACGAGACATACAGCTTGGTGGGGGTGGCAGGTCCCAGGGATCCCGGGATCCAATCTCTGCACTCAGCCACAGGACCAGCAGCGAGTCAAGAATAAATTATTGAGGCCGTCGACATGGCCACAGGGGACGTATTCTGTTCGCCCACAGTCTATCAAGCTTAGAACAGAGGGTGTCTCCCCAACCACCGCCCACTCCCACAGCAAACTAGACCTCCACATTCTCTGCACCAATTATTCTTTTCAAGTTTAATTTGTATATTAGCTTGAGTTAATTCTTTTCATCCCCACCATTCATCCATGACCTCTCCTTCACGTAAGTTAATATATATAGTATACTGTATTCCACAATCTAAATTTGAATGAAATGATAAGCATCTAATATTTCTACTTTAAAAATAATTGAGCAGCGATCATCAGCAAGCATCTTCTTTCTCGAAACACACAGTTCCTATCATTTTCAACTGGAGTTATTTGATATGATATAGTTCTATAATTAATGACAACATCCTTCAGTACCAGTTGTGTAAGCCAAACTGTGCCATGGACACATTAAAGCCTAGTTTATTGGCTCAAATTATCAAGTTTCTTCATAAAAACATGTTATTGGATACCGATCCATCATGTAAAAAAGTTTTGTAGCTTTGCATGGCGGCAGCTTAATTAACAACTCACACAAGTCAATAAAACATCCATATATTATGGCAAGCAAAAGATACAGAGAATTATTCTAACGTTCGGAAAGAAGGCATGCAACGATCTAACCTCCAGATATCTTCTCATCCTATTTGTACTCACTGGATTTTATAGCCACAATGGCCAACACCAGGCACCATAAATCACGCAAATACCATGGGGGAAAGAAATTTTTTTTTTTTTTTTGGAGTGTAAAGCTACAGTTGAATCTTTACAATATGACATGATCTAGATTTATTTCGTTCTTGCAGTGCAAAAATATGGCAACAAGCATCGATCTTTACATCGTTTTCAGATAAAGCTTCTCTTCTCTTTTAAGATTTGAGAAGAACTTTCAGCATTGCTTATGTTCGTCGTGATGGTTGAGAGAATGTGACATCCATGGTGAGCAAGACTTGTTCCCAGCGATCGAGTTGCTCGCAAGTCACCGCCAACTCCCCCTCGTGCTTTCCTTCGGTGGGATCAGGATCAAGTCCCATTCATGCCGACCAAGATGGTATCAAACCTCACCTGCCGCCACCTTTGCATCCAATGGGGGGCAAACCTGCCACCTCCTCAACCTTAATTGAGCAGCCTATGGCCACTGCCGACCATTGCACTTTGGTAGGAGAAGTCCTTATACATCCTCTTCGATGCGGTAGATTCTATATAAAATGCATTACTTTTTTTTATTCATTTACATGAATCTTACGTAGCTTAATATGATGATGCAAAAATATCATCTTAAATTTTGACGTGTGACGTACATTAATATATGTTTAATTTTTTTTAAAATGTGTGTAAAAGCTTTAGTGCACGTTTTCTGAATGAATGCCATAATTTTATAACTACGGTGTTATAAATTTACAATTAAGATATCGTAATTTTTTTTTGGCTTTCTCAATGAATGTCTTAATTTTATAATCATGGTGTCATGAATTTACAACTGGGGGTGTCATCTTAAATTTTAACATGATGTGCATTAATATTCGTTCATCTTTTTTTTAAAATTTATATATATAGACACGTTTTCTGAGTGAATGCCATAATTTTATAACTACTGTATCGTAAATTTATAATTGGATTATCATAATTTTTTTTATCAAAATATTTATAATTTTTTAATGAGTATCATATGCATATGGATCAATAAAAAAAGTGATGCAGTACATATAGGATTTACGATGAGATGTACAAAGTCTTGTCCTGCACTTTATCAAGCCAAGATAAGGAAGGTATCGGAAGATAATTTCTCAAAAGGAAAGAAAAGTTTAAAGAGCTTCAGAATGGTTCTACTGTTCGTCAATCGTTTGAGAGCAGCGTCTAATTTGCTGAAAATATAAGAAAATTTGAAAAGGGTACTCAAGATAGATTTGCTCACAAAAGAGCTCAGTCTCATAAAGATGAGTTCACACTCCTTTTGAAAGCAATTCTAGTATTAATTAATCGAATCCGATTCATAGAATTATATTGAATGTGTTTGAAATAGACACTAAAATAAATTGAATATAATAAAGTTTTAACAATATCCTAAACTGTTATTATGGTTAGTTACTTCTCTAATTAAATTGATCTCCAGCATATCAAGAGTTAATAATCGGTTAAATATAATTTGAAACATAAAAGGAAGATAAGAGAAAAGAGTAAGTATTAACACGAAGTATTTTAGTCATTTATAAATGAGCTGTATATAAATTTGATTTTTTGAGTTTCTATTTAATTAGATATTTTAGACTGAAAAGTATTCCAAAGGGACCACTTGCTTGAAAGCGACGGAATTTAAATAATTTTTTTTATTTGTTTTTAAGTGATTTCGAATGGGTTGCATATATATAGTAGCAAAGCTAGATAAAATAATGTCAACCAAAATAGACGTTTTCGTTTTATAAAAAGAATGAAATTTGAGTGTTGATGCTAGCACTATGGTTTTTCTTACTTTATTTATTTATTTATTTATTTTTTATTATGTCAATCTCCATCAAAGACTTAAGAAGCAATGGTTGCCGGAAAAAAGAATAAAAAAAAAAGAAAAACAAGAAGAGGAAAGAGAGAGACATCGCTCGCTGCACCTGAATTACAAAACAAACAAATTAATCAGCTAATTAACAGCATATCAATGAAACTTAAGGTCTCAATTAGAACCAAACAGTACAAGTACCCTGAATCGTTGACGAGACAAGCTCCTTTGAATCTGATGCTGCCCACCCTTGCGGATTCTCGAAATAAAACGACAAGGGCTACAAAACAAAGGACAAGGCTTGCGTCTGCTTTGAAGCTTCACTGCCGGCCGTCAGATTAGCTCCGCTGTCGATGCCTCCCCTCCCTTGTCTCCTCCGATCATCATCCTTTTTTTTCTCCTCCCTATCCCTTTTATATAACTATTGTTTTGTTTTCTTTTGTATTTTTTATACAGTGTACTCGCACCTGAACGATCGCATCCATCTAATTATTGTGTCGGATGCCGATCCGGCAGGAGCCCCCGTTGGCCGTCGGTAAAAGACGGCAGCTCCCGAGGCCGCTGCACCCACGGGAACGACGGTCATGGGCTGGGCGAGCCTCCAGGGTTTCTTATTATTTTATTTTTATGATGCTTCTTAATAATAATGAAGAGCCTAAAAGTGTTAAAACATTGAATAAAGGTCGAAAGGGATGGTTGGATTGGATTGGAGCCCGATTTCATGATTGTAACTCCAAAACAAAACAAAACAAAACAAAGCCGACATCAACGTTCTCCCCCTAATTTCTTCTCTTCCTTGCTAATGCCAATGTCCAAAGTCCCAGACGCTGCCTTGTAACATGAAACGCCACCACGATAATATACGAAAGAAAAAGTAGTAATAAATTAATCAAATTTAAAGTCTGACCTCATAAACGCGGCGTGATCATTGCTTTAATCTTAAATGACCAACTGAAAATAAATTCTTCCTCAAAATCTTACAGAAGCCAAGGATTATAATATGATGATCGAAATCCAATGAACAGACAAAAACCTGTTAACTAGCTAGCTATCCTTTTGTAGGTAATCCAGAAATGACTCTGGAATCTTATATTCATTCAAACGTCGTAAAGTATCCACAAAATTCAAACAAAAAAAAAAAAAAAGCACAAAGATTAAACTCTTCAGCAGATTGAACAAATCTTTGTTTCCACTTGAACTTGCATGTCCAGAAGAAGAGAAGATATATCTACAGCTGAACAAAATTTTTTAAGATTACACAAGAGTCAAGAGGGAGGGGCAGATATCTGAAGATACACCATCTGAGTGTATCCATTGAATACAGAGGCATCAAGCTTTCCTAGACCAAGCCTCTGGAACAAGCGAAATTCGCCATCTTCAATGATTGGATCAGAAGCACGAGCAGGGTCATATCTTCTCTGATGAGTGAGGGAAGGACCAGCCACTGGTGGGAGTTCCCAATAAACATTTAACACTGACTCCACAAACCTGCTATTCTGAAAATGTTCTACATACGATATGGCCTTGCTGCTGCGGTTGAAATCATCATGCATGCGTCCCCTGATACCCCACCATGCTTCACCCATCCCACAAAGCTCATATATGTCTACAGCCTTCTCCCAGAACATTCTCCTTTCCGCCCTTATCCTTGCTTCATCACTATCCCTGAAGCAGCTGTGCCCACCACCTGAACAAAGGGAAAATAGCAGCTGCAAGGGGTTATTATAATAACAAAAGAAGCTGTAGTCGTCAAGTGGAGATAATATTTGTAGTATATAAATATTACACATGTTCCATTCCTTATCACATATAACATAGTATGATAGAGTATTTACGCATCACAAATCCACAACAAGAGCCTAGAGCTTTATAATTTACAGAAGCAGTGAAAATTAGACGCTGGACTCCTACAAAACATACTTTGTACTATGATTTCATTCAGGAACTGTCACAGTTCTTATAAGCCCTTCCATTAGCACAATTAACTGAAAGCTCAAGTTTTAATAACTTACAGATAAGGAAGTTAATGAAAAAAATCTGTTCATGAAACATGAAAATGTCAGAGAGGAAGATCATTGCCTATAAATTTTGATTGTTGGAGACAAGATTTGCACAATATTCCAATATTTTGGTGCTAGTTACAGGAGAGTACAATCCAAGCAAAAGGCTATAGCGACTGAAAGTTTTTCTAAAAGAAGACTAAAATTTATTCTTTCGGTTCGGTCTCACAAATGTTTAGCATACAAGATTAAATAGGAATAGGGCAGCAACAAACCCTTAATTGACTTCCTAATTTTTAGCAAAAGAATCCAGATCCTATTGACCCAGATTTTATTCAATCCCTTATTTTCAGCTAAAGAATCTAGATCCTATTGACCCAGATTTTATTGAGAAAAAAAAGAAGAAAAAAAAGAAGAAAAAAAGATCTCATTAAAAAAGAAAACTAGAAATCAGGAAAAAAATAAATCAGGAAATAAATCTCCTAACTTTTTGACACTCCCCCTTAAGTTGGTGCGTAGATATCAATCAGCCCCAACTTGCTTATACAAATATCAAAGTTAGGTTTAAACAACCCCTTAGTAAGAATGTCAGCTGTTTGTTGTGATGTTGGAACAAATGGCATGCAAATGATTCCTTCCTCGAGCTTTTTTTTTTTTAATGAAATGTCTATCTATTTCAATGTGCTTGGTCTTATCATGTTGGACAGGATTATGAGCTATGCTAATTGTAGCTTTGTTATCGTAATAGCTTCATTGGTCCACTTATTGGCATTCGTAACTCAGTTAAAATATGCAACCATAACAACTCGCACACTCCATTAGCCATAGCCCTAAACATTGCCTCTGCACTACTTCTAGCTACAACACTTTATTTTTTACTTTTCTAAATGACAAGATTTCTCCATACACAGGTACAATACCCAGATGTTGACCTGCGATCCATCTTAGATCCTGCCCAATTTGCATCTGTGTAAGCTTCAATACTTCTTTGTTCATTCTTTTTGAAGAACAAACATCTTCCTGGTGAAGATTTTAAGACCCTCAGAATTCGGTAAACAGCTTCTAGGCAAGGTTGTCAATTTCGTTTTGGATTATGTTTCGGTTTAGCTTATGAAACGAAATATTTCGGTATCGGACCGTTTCGATGCTTCGTTTTGGATATATATATATATATATAATAAAAAAATTATTCATAATTCATATTCTTTATAAATAATAATAACAACATAAAAATAAAGAGTTTAAGTTTTTAAGAGTTTGAAATATATATATATATATATATAATGAAAAATTTATTCATAATTTATATTCTTCATAAATAATAATAACAATATAAAAATAAAGAGTTTGAGTTTTTTAAGAGATACGACCGTGGGATAGGATAACTAGAATTTTTTTTGTTATTATATATATATATTAAAATGAGGAAGGGTAACTAGGATTTTTTTTGATATTATATATATATTTTAAAATGGTTCTGAAAAGTTTAATAATTCATAAATTGGTCTCCAAAACATATTTTACTGAAACGGCCAAACATACCGAAACGGCCGAAAATGGCCGAAATATGCCGAAACGCACCGAAACGGCCGAAAAATCTTCCGAAACGAAACGTAGTACTTATCTTTTCGGATAAGCTACCGAAACGAAACGTCTCGGCCGAAATGGCCGAAACGGAACGAAATTGACAACTTTGCTTCTAGGTGTTGCTTCTTTGGCGAGTGCATAAACGGACTGATCAGGCTAATTGCAAAAGCAATATCAGGTCTAGTATGGGACAAGTAAATCAACTTCCCAGCTAAGCGTTGATATTGAGATCGGTTAACTTCCACTTCCTCCTTGCTTTTACCAAACTTTATATTCGGATCAATTGGGGTATCCACGGCCTACATCCACTCATCCTAGTCTCATTTAATAAGTCCAAGATGTACTTTCGTTGGGATACACATATTCCCTTCTTCAATCGAGCAACCTCCATCCCTAAGAAATACTTGAGGGTTCCTAGGTCTTTGATCTCAAATTCTTTGGCCAAGTTTTCCTTTAATCGACCAATCTCAGCACAATCATTTCCTATTAAGACAATATCATCAACATATACTATCAAAATAGTTACCTTCCCATTATCTGAGTGCTTTATAAACATTGTATGATCGGATTGAGCTGGGCTATATCCTTGTTGTTTTACTGATTGGGCAGATCTTTCAAACCAGGCCCTCGGAGATTGTTTAAGGCTATACAAGGATTTCTTTAGTTTGCAAACCTTTAAGCCAAATTTTTCTTCAAAACCTGATGGACATCCATAAACACTTCTTCTAAGTCACCGTTGAGAAAAGCATTTTTCATGTTTAGTTGTTGAAGTTGCCAATCACAATTTGCAGTAATCGATAACAGAACTCTAATGGTGTCCATCTTAGCCACTGGAGCAAAGGTCTCGGTATAATCAATGCCATAAGTTTGAGTGAATCCCTTGGCAACCAAGCGAGCTTTATACCTTTCAAGGGTTCCATCAGCATTATACTTCAACGTAAATACCCACTTACATCCAATTATCATCTTCCCCCTTGGCAAGTCCACCAATTTCCACGTTTGATTCTTCTCTAAAATATCCATCTCTTCAAAGACAACTTTCCTCCATTTTGGGATTTGTAAAGCAACCTGAACATCTTTTGGAATCTCCATAAGAAAAAGTTAAGGTAAAACAAAAAAATGATGGTGAGAGTTTGTTATAAGAAACAAATTTGGATATAGGGTACTTTGTATTGATCCTGACACCTTTTCAAAGAGCAATTGAAATATCTAAATCACTAGAGGAGTTTGACAGAGGACTACCTGATGAATTCGGATTAGTTTTTAGTTCAGTTTCATGGCTTTGCAGGGAATCTTTGGCCTCCAGTTCCTTTTCTAGGTACTTCTTATGTAATAATTTTTTTTTAAAGTCTACATTGCCTTCCTTTTTTTCATGATTAGAATTTTGTGACGGTTCTGTTAGGATTTTCTTCTTTGGAAAGTTTTGATTTTCAAACCCTAAATATCTATCATTTATTTCAGATGATCCTTTGTTTAGATTTTTTTTTCTGTACTTAAATTTAGTGTGCCTTGGAAAAAATTACTATCATCTACCAAAATATGACCAGAATTCAAACTAATATCCAAAATTTTCAAACCATTATTATCCAAATATACATTCGAATCTTTATCCATCTTCTCCCGTGAAGATGAGAACCAAAAAAGGATTTATTTTTTAAAAAAGAAACATCCATAGTGACTATTTTTTGGAAATGGGATCATAACACCGATATCCTTTCTGTGTTGGTGCATATCCTAGAAAAATACATTTTGTGGCTCGTGGATCCAATTTCCCTCAGATTTTGTCATTGTTATGCACAAACACCACACATCCGAATATCTTGATGGGTAAATTTGATATAAGCCGAGAAGTAGGATATTGCTTATTAAAAACTTGTAACGAAGTTTGAAAGTTCAAGATTTTTAAGGGCATTCGGTTAATAAGATAGGTCGCTGTAAGGATTGCATCCCCCTAAAAGTATTTTGGCATATTTTTTGAAAACAATAAAGCACGTCCTACTTCAAGAAGATGTTTATTTTTTCTTTCAACAATCCCATTCTGTTGGGGAGTATCATTACAAGAATTGTAATGAATAATCCCTTTTTCAAGAAAAAAATGCCCCAAAATTCTATTGAAATATTCTTTGCCATTATCACTCCGAATCATTTTAATGTTTTTTTGAAATTGGGTTTGAATCATATTGTAAAAATTCTTAAATATTCCTTCTACTTTTGATTTTCTTTCATCAAATATACCCAACCTACCCTACTATGATCATCAATGAATGTAATAAATCATTTTTTTTCATGAAAGTGTGAGTCCTTGATATGGATAAACCTTAAATAA
The DNA here is from genome assembly GCA_900491605.1 of Calamus simplicifolius. Classification (NCBI taxonomy): domain Eukaryota; kingdom Viridiplantae; phylum Streptophyta; class Magnoliopsida; order Arecales; family Arecaceae; genus Calamus; species Calamus simplicifolius. Next base: position 209,085 of record UESW01004795.1, on the reverse strand, counting down.
ACCACACATCACTATGTATAAGAGAGAAAGGTTCGGTTGGTTGATATGGATGAAGATGATAGGTAGAACGATGTAGTTTAGCCAAGGCACAATTTCACACTGAAATAATAAAGGATTTTTATTTCTGAACAAACTTAAAAATAATCATTTTAAATATTAAAAATTTGGATCTCCTGATCTGTAATACCATAATAAAATCTCTTGATCTTGTGAGTCAAATGTAGACTTAAAACAACCTTTATAGATATTCTTACTTAGTGTTGATCTAGCTTTAAGAAAATAAAGGCCTCCATATTCCCTAGCATTGCCAATCATCTTCCCCGATACTATTTTCTGAAATTCACAGAATGATGGATAAAAATTAGATCGGCATTCTTGATCATTGGTTAATTTATTTATGGACAACAGATTACAAGACAACTTAGGGACATGAAGAACATTATGGAGAGTTAAGAAAGGTGAAATTTTTATTGAACCAACTTTGCTATTGTCGAAAAAGATCCATAGGTAATTCTTATTTTTCTATTTCCTACACATAGACTATAGGATGAGAATAATTGAGAATAACTTGTCATGTGATCAGTTGCACCTGAATCAATGATCCAGATGTTTTGAGAATCTATTTTGATACTATAAAAGGCAATATTCAAAGGACTACCTTAGTGGGCTAAAGAACTAGAAGGATTTATTGAGAATTGTGAAAATTTTAAAAGTTTGTATAGATGCTCCAGCTGATCCTTTGTGAAGGGAAATGCGCCTGAGTTGACAGCTTGCTCCTTTGAGTCGTCGGTTGTGGTTTGGAGAGCACGCCCTTCCGATTTCTTCTTCCAATTTACTTTTTTCATGTAATTTCCAGCATGTTTCTCTTGTATGCCACGATTTTTTATAGTGGTCACACCATGGTTTCCCTCACCTTTCTTTCTCCCTTTCAATGCTCTGTGTCGCCAAGACAAAAATTTCAGGTTCAATGTTTGCAGCGGATGTTGAGCCCCTTGACATAATGTTCTTCCTTGCTTCTTCTTGTCTCACTTCAGAGAAGACCTCGCCGATCGATGGTAGAGGCTTGCAACCAAGAATCCTTCCTTTTACTTCATCAAGAGTCTGATTAACACCAGCCAGAAACATATACACGCGATCATTCCCTTCGCGTTTAGCGTATCTTGCTTTATCATTAGCGTTCTCCCAAATATCATCATAACATTGATCCAATTCCATCCACAAGGTTATCATTTCGTTGTAGTAAACAGTAACCTTGCGGTCTCCCTCTTTGGATTGCCAAAGCTTGATTTTTAATTCAAAAATCTGATTTGAATTTTTCAGATCTAAATAAGTTTCCCAGACTGCCTCCCAAATATCCTTTGCAGATGGTAAAAACATATTTGGTTTGGCAATGGCTGTCTCCATTGAGTTAAGAAGCTAAGCCATAACTAGGGAATTCTCAAATCACCATACTCGAAATATCGGATCATCTTCGCTTGGTCTTTTTGCTTCACCAGTCAGATAACCCAATTTTCCTCTGCCATCTACAACAAGTTTGACAGATTGAGACCATTCCAAATAATTCTTTCCGTTTAATTTGTGAACGGTTATTTGTAAGGAGGAATTAACTGCAACCTAATTAATACTGCTTGTTGCCATTGTCGTTGGCATGGAGAAGATGCTAGAGGTGACTTCGGAGAAGGTCTTCTGCCATGAAGGAGTTGACGCCATCTTTCAAAAATTAGAAAAATACATTTCTGAAGAGAACCAAATTAGAACCATTGCTTTGATACCATGAAAGTTTTTCTGAAAGAAGACTAAAATTTATTCATTCAGTTCTGTCTCACAAATGTTTAGCATACAGGATTAAATAGGACTAGGGCAGCAACAAACTCTTAATTGACTCTCTAATTTTTAGCAAAAGAATCTAGATCTTATTGATCTAGATTTTATTCAATCCCTCATTTTCAGCTAAAGAATCTAGATCTATTGACCCAGATTTTATTGAGGAAAAAAAGAAAAAATAGTGTCACTAAAAAGGGAAACTAGAAATCAGGAAAAAAATAAATCAGAAAACAAATCTCCCAACTTTCTGACAGCGATATTGTGATGGGCATCTGATCTTCAATGTGTTCATGTGTCTTAATCACCTATGCAGGTCAATAAGCAAACCAAAGCTCCTATTATGCAATAACGATTGAAATGATGGTCCAAGATAAGGAGAGAAGATATGAATATGGTTGTCTGCTCAATGCTTAACTCAACTCAACTCATCTAAGCCCTTTTCCAACTACAGGGGGTTCGGCTACATGAATCTATTTCCTCCACTCTGCTCGATTCAAGACTTTAGTAGATTCATATTTTAGGGGATCTGATGGAGTTTTACGCTGGCTGTCAGCTACCTAACACAACCCTTCTCTTTTATCCGAGCTTGGGACTGGCCTTGACGGAGTTTTTTGTCTGCTTAATAAGAAGGAATATTTCTTAACTGAAGAAAGCTGGAGTGATCCGGAAAAGAATCCAAACAATTTGCATACTTGCATGATTATACTAACATACAAAAATGCTAAAATGGTGGAAGAGAAAAGAATGGATTATATCCCCATCAACGTAGATGACGATCACATAATAAATAATCCTCGGGAGATTAAAATCCTAAAACCATACTTGCTCAAGAGCATAGAGTAATATTCTTTTATACACTTTGCCAGCACTGGTGCTAGCGCATAATTTATACAACTCTCAAAGGAAGATACCTCTTGATTGTATGTATCCACATGAGACGTAGATGGCATTTGTTATTTATTAAGGACAATGATGAAGCCTATCTAGGTCCATGAGACTCCTAACATATCTCGTTTGAGTGGCTACAGATTGCACTTGACCAAATTCAAGATATTTTGTTCCTTGATGAGACCATTCATGTCTCTATGCAATTTCTGCAATGCAGAGGTGGCATTGCTTTTTGGTAATGTTTTAGGATGAAAACTGCAATGCTTGATGTGTTCATTATCACATGCCACACAAAACCATGCATGCTCCCACAACATCTTATGCATTATTGTCTCCGTCACATCATAAATATTGCATGTGACTACCCACCATGGATGTTCAGCTTGCAAGTGTGGTTTATTGGACAGTAGGGTCCATGATAATTCATGTTCATTTATCCATCATGAATTTTGGAATCACATTGAAGGCATGGACTGAAGCCCATGCCGCCAGCTGCAATTACACCCCTTTCTGCAGGAGCCACTAAGACAACTAGTTCAACCATCAGCTCTACCAAGGACAACTGCATCTTCCAAGTCTCATTGTTGAATGGCATATCATTGATAAATATATGCTCCCTTCTAATGCTTAGCAACTGGAATCTTCAAGCTAAAATACCTGCTTAGTACTTTACCCACTCCAGAATCATCCTGAAATCTTGAAGCCATGCCGCTTCCTAATCACTTCCTTACTAAGGTGTCGCTAAAAAATCTGCTTCCCAGAACCTGCACTCACACCCGCTACAGCATCCATTCCCAATTTCAAACTAAGGTCTAATGACATCTATGGCAATGGCCTTTCATCCTCACATTGCTTGCTTCATGACTAATTGCTAAAGTTGTCCTGCTTTTCCGTGCAGTAGAGTAAGGCCAGGGAGTTCAAGCTTCTTTCTAAGAGTTTAATATTCTCATCAAGATAAGCATGCTATTACGAAGCATCATTATGGGCCTATACTAATTTCCATTTTGCATATTGGAAATCGACATTCATTATATCGCAGTTTCATTCTTTCTTGTATTTTCTAGTTTTTCTCCTTTTTCTCTCAAACAAAGCTTCTTAAGTTACTTGTTCTCTGAATTCCTGTGTCCTAAGATTTGTTCTTGAACAACATGAAATATCGTCAATGCACACAACCTTTTTTATTGTAGCATCTTATTGTTTTGATCATCACAACTCCTTGTGAAGCAATTATTCTAATAATTTGATGAATAAGACACTGCTTGGTTGCAAAGAAAATTAAATAAAAGAAAGATAAATCAGCAGGAGAAAAGAAAGAAAAGGCAAGGAAAGAAAAGGAAATTAAGTATTCTCTCATGTTTGGTCAAGGAAAATTACAAAGAAAGATATTGAGAAAATAGTTGTAGATAAGATGAAATTATTTTGAGCCACTTGCCTCGGTTTCTTTCTCTCAAAATCACTGCTTTTTGGTGAAGAAAAAATTTAGGCAAGTTACAGAAAAATTTGGCCCTATATATTCTCTTTAATTTTCTCTTCGTGGATTTTCATTTTAGCACCAAATCATATAAAAGAAGATTCATCCCTAACATTCTTTTCTTTCACTTTCCTAGAAACTAAAGAGCCAAAGTGCAGTGAATGGACTTGATTTATGTTAATCTTCTTTTGTTCAGTGGAACATCAATTTATGTGCAAAGATATATATATATATATATATATATATATATATATATATATATATATATATATATATATATATTTATATTCAGTAGTTTTGTATATTTTTATATTTGCTAAATCTTTATTGAGCCTTAATTCAGGCATTTAGTTTGAGATGGCTTGACTCAGCTGAAAGCAAGTGAAGTGATGTTCTAAGCTTTTTGAATGCTAAATATCCCGATCCAATCGTTAGTCTCCCATGTTCCAAATGCAAATCCTATTTCACAAGTCACTTTATATTTGTTTGCCTCTCCATCAGAAATCACCATCAAATTTTTTATAACTTCAATTTATCACTGCAGTGGCCTCGAGGGTAAAAATAAATCAAGGTAATAGCTATCAAAACTTTGATTAACTCTTCACAAAAAAGGCAGTAACACTCTTTTCAGTCAACCAATCCACCATCATTATGCAAGTAGGTCCACCACTTAGTCCCAATCATGCACACCTAATACATCCAAATTAAAGACCAAAATATTAAATAAGAAGCCTCTCTCAATTACCATCTCCAATAAAAGAGCCATTATCAGAAATGCAAACCCCACACAAACTAGAAAATTTTCAAGACAAAAATTATGAGACAAAAACAAGTTTTGTGCAAAATCATTTTCAAAGATGGTTCAACATGTGCAAAATGATTATAAGCAATTTAAGTATCACATTTCCAACCTTAAATCTCATAATAGACCGTGGTTCCTATTTGAACACAATTGCATGGAAACATCCATGACGACCTAGGATATTGGATATCTTTGCCTCAAAGCCTTGCTGCTTTTATAATTAGATTGAGAAGAACCTTTCACAACTAGCAAGTCATGCGAACATCATCAGGTAAATCAAGTTTGCATATTGCCCACGATACCAGAAAATCTAGTTCATTGGTTTCACAAGAAGTTTGAAAACCCTGCGAGTTGAATCATTTTCTTTTACAAGTACCACTGAGTAGACAATTTAGCAAGTAGTCAGCATATGCCAACACATTTAACCTACCTTCTAATTTTGCTTTCTATTTAAGTGTCAAAAGCTTCAAGAAACCTCGTGTCTAAGAGTGTCAAACACTTCAAGAAACCTAGTGTCTAAGTAACACAATAAATCACAAGCTTAATCATTTTGTCAAATTCCTCCTAGCGTTCATCCATACCCTTCTTGTATAGCCCTATAAAATCAAATTACCCAGGTAATGATATACGATCACTCTTTTTAGGAAACAGATCAGAATTCCCAAATCTTCATATTGATGTTTCCTCAACAAAATTTTAACCATCAACCTTTTACCTCTTTGATGCAATTGCTTCCTCTCATTCCCCATTTATAGATGGCCCATAACTATTCCCTATTTTTATGTGGATCACTCTTGATCTGATTCGATGCCAAAAATGCTCAATCCCTTGCTTTCATCATTTCCCCTTAAATAGTCCATCCACTCTTTTCCTTTTAGGTCACTAACTTTTATCAAAAATCTTGTTAATCTATTCAGTTTCATTTTATAAGCTTCAACTTTCAGGCAGCATGAGTGGTAAAATTTCCATTTAGCAAATAAATAAAAAAAAAAAAGAATTCCAGGGAAAACCAAAGGAAGGGGAAAAACTCCTATATATGACAATTCTAGAATCATAAATTCTCCAACCAAAAAAAAAACTTTGATTTAGAAGGCTTAGGCCCCGATTTTTTCAATAATACGTCCATCATATAATTAGAACAATGTTCTAGGTAAAAATCATTTAATGCTCATGGAAAATCGCAATCCAAATATCTAGTAACATGAAGCCATCGATCTTGGTTTCGGGATGGTTCTTTCATAAAACTGTTGGTTCTTTCAGAAATCTAATGTGATCGAATTTTACCCAACAGTAGAAGGCCCAAAGTTCTGTTCTTGGATGTTCCCAAAGAGTTTCTTTGATTTTGTTCTCTAAAAGTTTTCTCAATTTCCTTGATGTAAGTCCATGTTAAATTCTTGAGCAAACACACAATAACTCTACCTCTATTCCCCAACCACCAAAAGCATTCTCAACATACCCTACCCCTGTATCTCCCAACGACAAGCCTTGCTCTCCTTTGTGTCTCCCAAAAATAAGTCCAAGTCTCACCTGCTCTAGACCCACATTCCACTATCTAAGTCCGGACATAGTAACACAATGAAAGGTCTTACCACAATCCACCCACAGTATTCTTATTCCTACATATCCCTGAGATCTACAACCAGACCAATAACCAGGTCAAAAACCCTATCATCTTAGGAAGAGGGAAGAAAGAGGAGAAGAAAACTGAGAAAACTCTCTCGTAGAACTCCATCAGTCTCCGCCATCATCCTTCTTTCAGTATCCATTAGGAATGTTCTCTCAAGAGAAATATACACAAAGCAAAAGGCTGATAGATCAGCCCATGGAATAGAAAAAAGCATTTTTTTTTCAATGAAACACAAAACAGAGAAAGGTGTTGTGCTAAATATGGACACAATTGATGTGCTTACTTATAAGTTGTTCTAGCTTAAGAAAGGGGTCGTATATCTATGTGTTGGGTATTTTACCCAAGGTGACTATTAGCGTCAAACAAGGTGATAAACCTTAGCCTCTGTTTGGATGTAGAGAAAACTAGGAAGGAAAGAAAAGTAAAGAGGAAAACAGGAGAGAAAATAAAATTTACCTTGTTTGGATGAGGAGAAAAGTAGGGAGGAAAGAAAACTAGAGAAAAAAAAGAGGAAAAAAAGTGGTGGGCCCTACGTAAAAATTCTCTCCGAAACCGGAGAGATTTTGGAAAGAAAACTTAAAAGTGCTCTTTTTTTTTTTCATTCAATATTGACCCTTTCAAAAAAACAACTGATGCATTTTTAATCATTTATAATAAGGACATTATTGTCATTATAAATTATCAACTTTTCTCTCCTCTCTATTTTCCTTTCACTCATCCAAATAAAAGGAGAAAAAATATTCTCTCCACTTTCTCTTCCCTCCATTTTCTTTCCTCGTTTTTTTTTCTTCCTAGTTTTCTCTCCATCCAAACTGAGCATTAGAGTTTTTCATCATGGTCAGCAACCATTCTCAGTTCTAACAGACTATAAATAAAGAGAGTAAGAATCTATGTTATTGAAAATCCAAGAGAATCACATAGCCAGTAAAGTCAAAACCTGTTTGTAATATGATATTGTTGTAAGATAGTAACAAAATTGACAAGGTTCAAGATAACAATGCTTAGAATTGGGAGAAGGGAGGTCAATGCTCGATTGCCGAGTCACATAAATTAAAAATAAAAATCTTAGGCTTACAAGGACTATTGCACATGTTGTTGAGAACATAAGTATAATGGTGTCATTGAGAAGCCCAAATATGGAATGACCCTAATATGTTGTATTGTGATAATGGGTCTTAAAGGAAACTGTACCATCGGTTCAAAGGAACCATTTTCATGGATCAACAATTCATTTCTAGTTCAACCTTTTCATAAGCAAATCGTCACATGGTTTATATTTCTGCATATCCATTAGTACAATTAAAGTTCTACCACAGAATTAATTGCTGTGGGACCTCATGAAGGTTACAAGAATTTCTCATATAGCAGTAACCTGACTTCAGGTTTTTCATACCTCTGATCTTTATTGTTGCCTAATGATGGACTAACATAAAACTATTCTTGGATTTTGTTTGGCTTGCTGTGCTTTTTTAGGGGAACTAGGCCATATGTTCCCTACTTCTGATCTTCATATGTTATCTGCTTACAACGTAAAAACCCTTTAATGGTCTTCACAAGATTAGAGATGGATTCATTATATTTTTTGTCAGCATTAATACAAAAAAAAAAAAAGATTCTGGCATAACACCAGGAATATCAAAATTACTAGTAAGATTCCACAGCAGTTCTTACACATGGAGGGAAATAACAAGAAAACCAGAAAGTGTAGCCTCTCCTGAATCCTGTATCTTAGTTTAACCAAATCTTCAGTACTTTCTTTAAGTTTATTTTAATAATCAGTCATCCATTATAGTACATTATGCACTAAGTCAGTGGACAAATGCTAGAACAAGCAAAGCTAAGCCAATTACAGAACAAATGAAAAAGTGAAGTGCACCCTGCCTGCAGGCGGGCATGGAAAAGATCAAACAAATAAAAATATGCACAAAGTGTGAAAGAGATAAGAAGAAATATCAAAAGCAGGTACCTCTAATGTAAGACTGATCACAAATCTGCCTCATGGAGTAATGGTCACCAGTGCCAGTGTCGTAATTGTCCTCAAATATGAGATGCTGAAAACGAGCTTTCAGAGCCTGCTTCAATCTGTACAACAGATAATGAGAATGATCATGGCTGAAGTATAAAACAGTTGGACAGGAAAACTTAGAGGACCTTTGAACAACACGTTCCATGCCCCCATGCTTGACATAACATATTAAGAAAGTTAAGAATTGCGGTGTGTTTGAAAGCACTATGATAAATTACAATGAGGAAAAAAAAAACTACCAAAAGATCTACTACAAGGGCAGAAAAATTTAAAGTAATGCATGTATAACCTCTAAAGAACAAAAAAACCACAAAAAAAGGCAAATAAACAATGGAGAAAAAGCATGATTTGAGAAAAATTCAGGCCAACATCTTGCATAATACCTAAAACTTGTGCAATATAGGTAAGGATCAATTGCATTCCTTAAATATGAAATAAGGTTCCAGCAGGAAGGATGGTTTACCTTTTCAACTCACTTTGATGATCATCAAAAAAGACGAGAACCCGGCTGCGATCTGAAATCCCATGTTTTTCCATGACGGTTCCCCAATCAACACTCCCAAAATCCACAAAATCCTTCCCAGCAAAGTATGTGCAGTTCTTATCAACATAGGCAGGCCCTTTCCTCAGATATTTCTCTGGATGGCGAGGTGATAACGATATAATCGGTTTCTTTGGCATCGCCTGTCGAAGAATCCATGTAGAGTGCCCCTTGAAAGCACCACTCTCTATCATCAGATCTGGCCTAAGCCAGCGTGTCATGAACCATAGCCCGAAACTGTGGTCGAAGCCCATCCCATGCTTGTTGTTCTTGATCGGACGAGTTTCATATATTGGCACAAATTCCTCCAAGCCTTTAAGCAGATCCTTTGAAGTCCACTCCACTGTCTTTCCATGCTTCGATCTGCCTTTTCCAGCAAAAAGAATTAAGAAAGTACGGCAAAAGTAGAAATTAGAAACCATAATAACAAGAACCCAGAGCAAGCTGCAGGATTGATGATCGCATCGGTGTCGTTTGTTTGTATGATTCCAAACGATGAATAAGTGCATTGTATTCAATCTTTGATGAGTAACATCAACCATAATAGCATGGACCGTCAAAAGAAAGGACATAAGCTCTAAGAATCTAGCACACAGTAGAACTAATAAAGAAAGCTCGGTGAAAACTACCGCAGGCCCATTGATTCAGGGAAAAAGAAGTCACAATGATTAAAAAGACAAGAAGCAAACCCTTTGGAAGTTTCAGCAAGATACTTGTCATATATAACTCGGAATGTCAATGGCCGGGGGGAGGCGGGCGGGGCGCAAGGCGTGGTTTTGGGTTTGCAAAACTCTTTTAAATGCGAATCAATCCAACAACCGAACATGGTGGCGAGGGGGAAGCAAGAAAGAAATCAAGAACTCATCGGATGATGCACGAAAGAGGGAAAAAGAACGTTATATAGTCCCTGCCTTCGCAAACCAGTAATCACGCAAAGATCGGGAGGAAAGAAGGAAGGGCTTACACCAGGGCACCCCGAGGGCTCCGAAGCCCAACCCGAAGCGGAGGCTGTCGATGCTGTCGACCGAAGGGTTGGTGCGGCGGAAGGACTCGAAGGAAGGAGAGGGGCAGAAGAAGAGGGGCCGGGATCCGGAGAAGAAGACGGCGGCGAGGAAGACGAGGAGGAAAAAGAAGGCGGAGAGGAGGCACCGCCGCCCGGGCACCAACCTTCCGGTCACGTTGTTGACGATCCTAGCGGCGAGGAAGCCGTGCTTCCTGGTCTTGGACTGGTCGTCGTCGTCGTCGTCACCGCCGGCGGCGGCCGCGGCCGCCCGCGGGGACCTGCGAGACGAAAGCCCGCTTTCCACCATCATCGCGCTATCTTTTGTTCCCTCGTCTGGGCCCCAGTGAAGTCACTCGGGGGGGTGGGAAGGGCCTAACTGTTAAACGAAAAGTGGAAGGATCAACGAACCGGATGGAAAAGATCAGCGCCGCCAACGGTATTGATTAGTCGGTAACAGCCGGATGGCGTAACTGAAATCAGTGGCCACGAGCGTACGACTTGGGCTCGGCTTTAAATCTATTCAGATTAGTTTTATTTTAGCACGAAGAATTCTTTTGAAGAAAGTGCGTAAACTTATTTAAAAATTAAATTAAAATTTTATATTATTTTTTAATAAAATATATTAATTTATGTAAAATTGTTAATTAAGTATATTTTTAACGATCGTTAATAATAATTTGATGATCGTCAATGATAAATTGAGTATATTTTTTTAAATTAATTTTTAATTTTTTAATTAAATATAATAATTTGTTTAACTTTTTAATTATTTATATTTGTTTAAGTTTATTTATTATTTTTATAAATACATGACAAATCAATCGATCAAATTTATATATATATAAATTGCATACATAATAATCTAAAAGAGAAATATTATAACGTAAAAAAAATATATGCATGAAAGATTAAATAAAAAATAAGGACTTTCTAGTTGCTCAAGTAATAATAAATAAATTAACAAAAAAATTGCACCTCAAGTCTGCTTTATATATATATATATTATAACTTTTTGATGCATTACTAATATATTTTTTAACACAAAATTTTACTCTCTTTCAAAACTGTATGACTTCACAAATGTTATTTGCCTTTGTCATATAAAGCTAAATGCTAAAAGAGTATCAATGGATAGCCTATGCAATTCTTCTTCTTACATCCTCTATACTTAATAAAAAAAAATTATGAATGTATCCAATTAAAAAACTTTTATAAGTTTATATATTCAATAAAAAAAAGGATAATTACATCAGAAATACATGAATTTATTTAAGATCTTTAATTGAGTTCTTATATTATTTTTGTTTTTCAACTAAGTATCTTTTAACTCATATAAGTTTTTCAATCAAGCATATTTTTGACAATTATTAGTGATCACTTAACAAATCACATGACAACCGTCGATAATGACTTGAAATACTTTTTTAAAATTGAGTATACAAAGTTATAATAGTTTTTTAATTGGATACATCGACTCATAAAAGTTTTTAAAAGAAGTACAAAAATGTGGGTAGAAGAATTATAGGACTATCCATTGGCACCCTTTTAATATTTAGTTTTATGTGGTAAAAATAGATAACCTTTGTAGAGTCACACGGCCATTAGGAGAAAGCAAATTTTTTTTTGGTTTAAAAATATATTAGTAATGTATCAAAAAATCTATAATATATATATAAAAAGTATATATTTGAAGTATAATTTTCTCATTAATTCATTAACTATTAATGAGTAACTAGAAAGTCACTATTTTGCTACTTAGTCTTTCATGCATATAATTTTTTATATATAAATAGATAATATTTCTTCTTTAGCTTATTATATATAGAATTTCATATAAATTTTTTTGATTGATAGGTTTGTCATACACTTACGAGAAATGTTTAATAGACTTAGATGAATATATGTAGTTGAAACTTTTATTAGTTAGTACACTAAATTAAAAAACTTTACAAGCTAGTATATTTAAGTAAAAAAAAAGGTATACTCAAGTTATCGTTAATGGTTGTTATATGGTCTATCAAGTCGTTGTTGATAGTCAGTAAAAATAGATTTGATTAAAAAGCTACTCAATTAAAAATAATAATATAAAGATTTAATTGAAAATCTTAAATAAGTTTATGTACTCTTAATATAATTATCCAAAAAAATATTCAAGTCAATGTTAATAGCCGTTCTATGATCCATTAAGTTATTATTATTGGTCATAAAAAATATACTTGGTTGAAAAACTTATATGAGTTGAAATACTCAATTGAAAAAAAAAAAGAATTCAATTAAAAATCTCAAATAAATGTATATATTTCAATATAATTATTCCTTCCCTAGAATAAAAGAAATTCATTCCTTTCAATTATAATTTTTTTTATAGCTATCTTTTTAAACGTATAAACAAAGATAGATACAATTTTATCACTACCATAAAATTCATACAAATATGATGTTGTTCATAGACTGCCTTATCCCCACCATTATCTCTCTAATAAAATATCCTATCCTTCTATGATAGAGGGATATCCGTTCGATAACCATCCCCTCTATTAAAACGATCTTAATTTCCCCAATTTAGATGAAAAATTGCCACCAACTTTTATATGTTAAAACAAAGTTATTAAGGGATTTTTTAAATACATATTTATTTGTTTATTATATATAGCCCTCATTATAGCAATATAGATGATTTGAGTTGATTATGGTAAATATTTTCTTAAAACTGCTTTTATTAGCTAGGATTAGTGCATGCTCGAGAATGTTGAAGGGATGTTTTAATATAATAGGCAACCTCTACTTTATGCATAGTAAATGTCTCTTCATTTAGATTTAAGCTCTTATCGTATATTATGAAGACTCTTATTTTGTTTCTCCCTTCTACATTTGGCTTGAGATAAAATGGATGGGTCTACAATACTAACATTAAGATCCCTATCATTACATTATTAATTCGATCGGGTATGGCCTAATTGATACAATATGATATGCATCTCATATTGAGATAGCGTATTATATTACTTTTCCACTCATAATGATTTAGTATGGATGGTATATGTATCATGCGATTCAGATTCGCATCAAGTGATACAATCAATCAATCAATTTGAATCATATTGAATTGAAACTCAGTATCAAATCAATATCTTACCAATATGGTGCGGACTGGATTAGCGGATCACCTTAGTTAGGAGTAGCATCAACATAATATCGATGGTGAGATAGGTGGAGTTGTTGTGAAATTGGCATTACAAGTGAAACAGACAAGTATGACAGTGGAAAGGCACGTTCATCACTCTTTTAAAAGAAGATATGGTTTGCTTGATGACCTAAAGACATTAAAGGGCTTCTTGAAGGACAAAATAGAGACGATTGGAATGTGGACGATTATAATCATTCTTTAAAACCCAAATTAATTAAAATGTTGGATAAATGGACTATTGTGGGTCCATTATGATTGTGATCTATATTTATGTTATTAGTCTAATATATGCATCTTAAAGCAGCATATACAAAGTGTGGGTCTTATGGATTCGTAGTTCATAATGGATAGGGATGTTTTACTGTTACAAGGAGATGTTCCTATCTTCATCCTATAAATATTAGGATAGATCTATTGAGTGTAATGCTTTTGCTGCCTTTAGGATAGAGGAAAGTCATGTCACACACACACACACACACACAACACACACACACATAATATTCTTTTTGGAAGAGAAATTAGAGATCTTGCGTTGAATTCCGGTATGATTTACTTATATTATATATATATATATATATATATATATATATATATATATATAGGTGGGGACAGAGAGGTTTTCATGGCTTCATAGGGATTCTCGAACGAAGAAAGAGCAATAATGGTTGCGTCTCTATCTTCTACAGCTGTTGGAGCACCTGTAACTTGACCCATGCAAAAGTTTTTGTACATCATCTTTGGTGCAACAAATTCTACGTGGGTTGCATCGGTCCTTCTTATTGGTTCACATGCATTCTACATGGTTTAACACGATGAAATGGGACGGAATAGCATGGATATAATATTTTGAGTATGGCGTGCAATAATACATATTCAGCTTTTTTTTAAATTTATGCCCATATTTTCTGAATGATGTTGTAGGTTTTCAACTAGGATGTCATAACTTTAAAACCAGGGCATCATAATATTTTTTTTGGCATATATCACGATCTTTCAGGGATATTGTAATTTTATAATTATGGTATTGTAATTTTATAAGTAGGGTATAGTAATTTTTTATGGCCGCGATGTCGTAAAGCTTTGCCTTAACATTTTCTGAATGGGTGTTGTAATTTTATAATTGGGGTGTCATAATGTTTTTTCGGCCTATATCAAAGATCTTCTAGAGATATCGTAATTTGATAACTACATTTCGTAATTTTACAACTAAAGTGTCATAATTTTTTTTTTGCCGCGATATCGTAAAGCTTTGCATTAACATTTTCTAAATGGGTATCATAATTTTTTTAACCTATATCATAGATCTTTTAAGGATATTGTAATTTTATAACTACGGTGTCGTAATTTTATAACTAGGGTGCCATAATTTTTTTCGATCACGATATTGTAAAGTTTTGCCTTAACATTTTTTAAATGGCTATCGTAATTTTATAACTATATGTCGTAATTTTACAACCGAGGTATCATAATTTTTTTTTTCAACTTTTTGAATGGGTGTTGTAATTTTATAACTACAATATCGTAATTTTACAACTAGGGTATCGTAATTTTTTTTGACCGATATCAGAAAATTTTCTACGATGTCATAAAGCTTTGCCTTAACATTTTATAATTAGGGTATCATAATTTTATAACTAAGGTATCACAATATTTTTTGGAAGGCAAATCATTCCGTTCCGTCCCATAGGGATAGCGTACTTGCGAATTTGTAATCATGATCCCTACTATTTCGTTCCATTGCGTTAAACTATGCCAAATGCATGTGAATCAATAAAAAAAAGTAATATAATTTATATAGAATTTACTGCACCAAAATGATGTACAAAATCTTTTCCTCAACCCACATCCAATTACACTTCAGTTGAGTTGCACAACAGGCTTGTGGCCTGAGCCGCAACCTGAGACCGTTGCAGGCCTCCAAAAGCCGATGTTGGGCTCCAACTTAATCGGTGAGAGGAGGAGTGAAAATGGGCCGTCCGGGGCTGAAGATTTGCAAAGTTTACAAAAGTTGGCCCCAGAAAGCCTAAAAGTGTAAAAGTTGGGCCGCCGGTCTCAATAGCTCATGTTATCCAGCAATGCCCATCCGAAATTTGCCTGGATTTGGGAAATATCTACTGCAAGAATGTCTTGGTAATTGGCATAGGAAATTGTTACCCTTGATATACAATTTATCACTCTAAGGTCAAAATGAAAGTAAAGTACAAATCTCATCTAATATGCGACTTGTAAACTAGTCCAGATTCTCCCATGCATGGTTCTCTCTGTTGATTTATCTATTCTAGCATCTGGCTTATTTTTACCTTATTATTGCTGTTGCATGTAATTTTTTTTTTCTGAAATAAATTAAAAAGGAAATGAATGTAGTATGTGCTCCCGGATGCTCATGTCCTGATGAGATTGGTTGATTCCTGACCGATTTCGAATGAGCAGGCACGTTTCATCTGCCATAAAACTTGCTTACCATTTAAATCTACATGGTTTTAAGAAATTGCAACTTGAGTCCTACAATTAACAAAATATCAAAAAATAAATAAATTCTATACTTCATAACCTATATCGTTTTAAACCCTTCATCTTTTTCTACCATAATACATGATAATAATCATCATAAAATTATTTGATTATTAAATAAAAATATTTTTATGCATTAATAAATCATTTAAAATATATCAAATCATTGATTAATATATAATAAGTTTCTCATGCAATTACTTTTATTGCCAAACATTTATCACATACAATACATATGCTTTTATAGTAATAGCATCGTTGGTACAGATAAATGACATAAATTATGTATTGGCCTAAGTAAGCCGCCTTATGGTGGGCCAAACTAAGAGCTACCATGAATCAAAGGTCATGACGGGCCTTGGAATGATGGTACTATTTTTCATCACATCTTTTTTCTGGATGTGATCATGCAGAATTTGGAAAGAGGCATCTATCAGAAGGATACTATGAGGGCTTACATAGCTTATCAGGTCTGGTTATCCCGAAATTGGCTTATGTTCACTGATGAGACGGCTCCTTTCCATAGGATAGTCAGAACAACCTTCTCCTTATCTGTGGAGTACACTTTCTGTCAGACAGTTCTTAATTCTAATAGCCATGGCCTCTGGAGCTTCTATGCTGCCTTGGCAGCGCATCGACACACGGTCTTTATATCTTGGGAGCCATCATCTCTAGGGTTTATCAAAATTAACTTTGATGGAAGTGTTCGAGGTAGATATGTTGGATTGGCTTTTGTGATTCGATGATCGAATGGTGCAATGTTGGCAGCTAGAGGATTTGGCCTTCTAGACTTCTCGGTGCCTTTTGCTGAGCTGTATGCTGCTTGGACTAGTATTTTCTGTGTCATTCGTAGCCTGGGCATCTGTAGTCTTATTATTGAGAAAGATTCTATTACTGTTATTCGTTGGCTTCGATAGGACCCTTGCGACTACTTGCTAACCAACTCCTTGATTTATGACATTCGATCTATCCTTCAGAAAGTTTATAATGCCCAGATTCGACATATCTATTGGAAAGCCAACTCCGCGGCTGATTGGATTGCTGTTAGGGTGGCTATCACTCTGAATTTGGAGCTGAAAGCAGGAAGACCCATGCCTCTTGTTATTATTCAAATTTTGTATTCTGATATCATGGGCTCGACTCACCTTAAATTGGTGCGATCATTTTGTACCAAAAAGAAAAGAAAAGAAAAGAAAATGAGTCATGACCTAAGGTTGGGTTTAGCTAATATGGATCAAAGTAACATAAAATGTTGCTCTCTAGTCTGAACCATTGTGATGCTTAGTGTGTCATTCTTCACTTTGTAAGCAATCTAGCTAGTAATCAGCCATGCATTCATTTTTTTCAACTACTCTCATGCTCTTGTATAGCATTATGATGTTATAAACTTTCTACAGGCCGTTATATAATATAATATTATATTCTATAGAATTAAAAATACATGTATTGTTTTCATCAATTATAATACATCTTATTATTATATTATCAGTCAACCTTTTGGAAAAATAAGCTTCTATTGACTGTGGACCTCTTGCCTATGTGATGAGCTTCTATTGTCTGCTAGCGATATTAATGATAATGATGTTGTTTGATCCTTTTATTGTAGGTTCATGTTTCTTTGCTATGCTGAGACTTTTATGTGCGATATAATTTCATCTTCTCCACAAATTGATGGTGATGCGGTGATCATATTTTAATAACAAAAGTTTTGAAAAATCTTTGTCCCAGCCTTGGTTTTATATACAAAAAGCATTCAAAGAGAGCTTGGAAGTTGGAACAAATTTACAGCATCTTCTAGTTTCCTTTCCTTTCCTTTTCCATTTCATGACATGAATAAAGGAATGGTGTACCCCTTCAGCTCTTATTCCATGAAATAATGTGCCACGTAAAAGATGAGACAAACTATTTTGTTTTTGTTTTTACTTTCATTTTATTACAAAATTAATGTGCCATGTGGAAGTATATATATAGATTTTCCATGCCGTGCATCAATGATTGACTAAATGATTTCTTACTTTTTGTTATATAAATTTTTTGAGCATGTAGTGACATCTTTTCAACCAGTCTTGTCAAGAGCCTAGTAATCAATTTAAAACAATTTATACCGCTTTCCATTCTGGTGACTAACTTCACTCAATATATATATTTTTTCAAGAAATCTAACTTGCTGGTGCACAGATTTACAGCAAATTGACGGTTGAACGGGAGCTAAATCGGATCCAATTTCAATTAGGAAATGATATTTTAAAAGAATATATACATGAGACTTTTTTTTTAAAAAAATAAATCCTCACAAATATAAGGATAAGTGCCGGTTTCTTTTAGGCTACATTTGATGCATGTATAGATAATTTTGAATGATAATATAAATTATTTATAAAACAAATTATTATTGAATAGATTATCAATAATATTATTATATTTAGTATACATAAGTAATGTTATAATAATATTAATTATTATTTAGTATGATAAATAAATTATTAATCATATAACATCATTAAAATTAAAAAAAAATCTATTAAGCTAGCTATGCGGAATGAAGTATTGGGCAATATTGAAACAATATGTGAATAAATTAAGTGTAATAGAAATGCATATGTTAAGATGAATATATGGTAAAACTTTAAAAGACAGAATTAAAAATAAACATATAAGAGAAATAATAAGAGCAGCTCCAATTGAAGATAAAATAAGAGAAAATCAATTACGATGGTTTGGACATATACAACGTAGACCTTTAGATGCTCCAGTTAGAAAGAGTGATCTTTTAACAATTCATAGTAAGGATAAGGTAGAGGTAAACCTAAACTAACATGGACATAAATAATTAAAAAAGATTAGAGATAGCAAATTTTTTCATTTGGCTGTTTATTCGTCCAGTACCGTTTTTAACAGGTCGAAGAATCCTCGGTCTAAATGGCTTAACGGATAACGAAGATTTCTCATTAACAGCTAAACGGGTAAACGGTCCGGGAATTATATTCTTTGCCTCATCTCCGTTTACCCATTTTCATCTCGTTAGCTTTAATATAATATGTTTAAATTTTAAAATAAATATTAATTTTAAAATAAATAAAAAATATATATAGTAAAATATGTTTGAAATTGAATATATTCTTCTTGACTCTTGCTCTTTTTCTTTCATGATTGTCTCCATCTTATCCTAAAAAAATATTTTTTAATTTTTAATAAATTATAAATTTAATAAAATAATTTTATTTTTTTATGTAAACGAACAAATGGGTACCCATTGGATATCCATTTATTCGGCCGAGTATCCTTATCCCTGCCCCGTTAACTATAATGGCTTAATGGGGCGAAGAATGAGGATATTTTTTTTAACAAAGGTGGGGACCTGTATAGGCCGTCCTAGGCCATCTCGGGCCATTGTCATCCTTAAAAAGATATAACTATTTATAATTTGAATGTCAACTTGGTCCTGAATAAAGCAGAGTAGAGGAAGCAGATTATATACCGACCCCATATGGTTGGAAAAAGGCTTAGATAAGTTGAGTTGAGTGTAACATCAAATTCTCAAAATACTTCTAAATCAAATCTATTAAAAATTAATATACTATTATATTTTGTTTAAAAAAACTTGCATTTATAAATGATAACGTTTAAATTTGATGATTCTTAAATTAAGAAAATGGCACTGTGAGAGAATAAGCGAAGCAGCATTTGTAAAGAATAATTTTATTTTCATAAAAGAGAAGGAGATAATTTTAAGAGAAGAAGGTAGAGGTAATCTTATTAAAAAAAATCAGACTATAACATCTTCGATAATATGAATAATCATCTTCTTCTAAAATAATATAGATGACCTCATAAAAAATAATTTAAATTATTATTAAATATATATATTAAATATAATTATCTAATAAATTTAATTTAAACTACTGATAATTAATTTGAATAGATCAATCGAGTATCAAACGCAAGATTAGAACACAAGCTTTCGATAGGCTTCTCCGTTGATGGTACTAGTAGCAGCACTCGTAAAATATTCCGGCGCTATCTCGTCATTAACTCGTTGGTCGGGCTCATTTTTCCTGAACTTTTCTGGGTGAGATTGTGCGTCTCATAGAAGCATTATAGAAGTCCCATTGGGAGGATGAAGACAACCTAATCTATGCCTCGGATATGGAAATGATTTGATAGGTCAAATAACTTAAGAGAAGTAAAACCTACAGCTTGGTTTCTCTCGTCTTCATGCTATGGAAACAAAATGGATTGATTGACTACCGATTTTAAAACAAGGCCACGCCATGCTCATTGGCCTTAAAAAAAAGACCTCCTTGGCTCTCAACCAATGAACGCAAGCAATTTTGTGGAACCTGGGATGGCGGTCCTACGATACCCTCAAGAGCAGGACCCTCGGTGTTATGATCTCCCTCTAGCACTACTGGACAAAAAACAAAAAAATAAAAAAGAAAAAAAAAAACAAGGACATGTTGATTTTTGTGGTATCTCAACATGTGATCATGAGATATGTGGTTGGTTAGCAGTCTTTTTTTTCTAACAACAGTATCCATAGGAACTGCTTCCATAACTTGAACTCTCTTAGGCTATCAAATGCTTGCACATAAACTCGGAACATTTCATACCAAACCAAGTTTACATATCAAATGCAACACCCTTGACGATGATGATAGAATCTTTAATCGGCCATTTAGATAGAACTTTTAGTCGGTTACTCGGATAAGATCTCCAGTCAGTCATTCAGATAAGATTTTGAATCGATCATCCAGATTTGACTCCTTATGGAGCCCATGTATATGACCCCTACCGTTTATAACGGTTCGTACGATCCTTCCACAATTCTAAATCGCAACAGAAAGGTTTCCTTCACCATGAACATGATGAGCAAATCCTGCCAATTCAGTTATAGCCAACCAGACCCGACATATCTTGCCAATTCTGTTACGACCGTCCAGACCCCAAGACGTGCTCTCTGGCATTCTGTTACACCACAAACTCCCATAAATTAGTAAGAGAAATCTTCGATCAGGTAAGGGGCACTTACACGCCAACAAAGAGAGAGAGAGACTCCTTTCAAACACTTAAGCTTTCCTTCAAGCTTAGGGCTATTCCGCATAATACTAACTTGAGCATTGTTGCCATAGAAATCCGTTCTCCGACTTGGGTGCGGATCGCTTCTAGATCCAGATCATGATTTTTCGTTCGAATGAACCTACAAGATAGTTTCCACGCAGAAAGCGCTAGAGGTGGCCTTCACGGAAGACCCTTCGATGTCCAAGTCAGTGGCAATTCTCAGCAATCAGATATGGAAAGAAGGCTCTTGCAAAAGAGTCCCTCAAGAATGGTCTCTCGATAGCTTAGGATTATGCTTGAGCTTTTTCAGTTCAGAGTGAGCATAGGAGTATAGAGAATATTTGAAAGGGTCTTAGGACAAGGTATTTATAGACTGTTAGAATAATGACCGGTTAATACCTAGCTTCTCGGTCATGCCTTGAAAGCTGAAAGCCGAAAGACAGTACGATTCAAATCTAATTCGAATCGGATTGGTTATAAGGTTAGTAGGATTCGAATCATGTTAGTTAGATGATTGATGGTTAAGGAAGCTGATAGGTGCTTTGAGATTTGGTGATTTATAGACACTAAGCTATATTTGGCATTATTGGCTTTATTTCCTTCTTAAGATGGCAGGGAGCCAACATGGTTAGAATCCTGCCAAATCATCAGGGTTTGAATTTTCGTTAATTTTCATCAGAAGGTCATGCTCGGCTCTTTACCTCTTTTTTAAGAGAATCGCTTTGAAAATCAAGCGATCGGAGCCGTTTATCGTGCGGAGGATTCAGCGTAACGCTAGATAGCAATGGCGCTTGAGCTAAATGAGAAGGTAGCTTGGTCCTACCATGGTATAAGGATAGCTCGGTTCTGCTGAGGTATAAGTGCGTTTGAGGCGTAGCGGCTTTGTCTTTTTCTAAATGCAATAGCTAACGACTCAAAAATAAAAAATGATCTTATCCTTCTCACCGTATGCATGAATATTAGCATAGTAACGATTTTATCCTGCATCACATGCCTTCTACTCCCTAGTCAAAAGTATAGGTTCGAACATAGGGAGTAGAGTTCTAGATGGCTTAATTTAACTGAAGGGATTTGAATTAGAAAAGGCGTGCAATGATGGCTTCATAAATGCCATATCGCCGCCCATCATCCCTCTCGGATGGATGAGGCGGAACCCCTCATTTTTCATAAACAACGGTTGGGGGAATGACATGCGGCAAATTTTTGTGCTTGCGGCACCTGTGCTGGCAGCCTGGACATTTGGGGATCCTTGTCGGTGATATCTTGCCTTTCTGTCGGGATGGTTTAAAAAGGGGTTTGGACGGTGCTATCCCCTATCATGCTATCTCCTTGCTTCTTCCCTAAAGACTCATCTCTCAGAACCCCTATGATCCTGGTTACAGTTTCTTCTTCCTAGCTTGAAAATATGAGATGCCCGAGTGATATCGCTTTCTCGATGGCCTCGAAAGATTTAGAGAGAATCCACTGAAGGTATGGGATTCCTTGGAACATTAGACTACGGGTACCAAAGCCTGAGCAGAAGGTCACGGAGCAATTGGAGTCCGAGGTCTTCTTCTACGAAGAGTTTGAGATCGGATCTCCAATTTTTGATCCATCCATTAGTGAAAAAAATAATGAGGTTTTATAGAATCTACCCAATGATGGTGGCTCCGAATAGCTGGCACAATATCATCAGATTTATATCAATGTGCAGCCATGTTGGGGTGACGGCAATGCTCCCCATGTTTTGGGTTTGCTACAATCTCATCTTCGGAAAGAATTCTTAGTGGCCCTATATTGGGCCTCGGAAGTCATTCAAAATGATATCGGAGACCCCATCTTTCATAAAGGAGCGGAAGTCCCGGTTTCTCATTGTCGAAGGGAACATTGGTTTAGACTTCCCATGAGTATGGGTGAACTACGTCAAAGATTTAGACGCGCATCTGAAGTTATCGCAGTGAGAAGAGGATTTGATCATCCTTCGCAGTGATCGGATATTCTCAACCAATGTTCTCTTGGTCGAAGATGCCCTTTTCACTGCCAGGCTTAGCCCCATTGATCATCGAGGTAAGTTCTTATTCCTCTTCTCCATTGATTGTATCTCAGCAATTTTATAATGGACTAAACTCTTATCTACTGTATTTGCAGCCAATAGGTCAAAATTTATGTCTTAGATGAAGGAGGAGCTAGGCAAGTGCAAAAAAAAACCTGATTCTGGGGAAAGGCACAGGCCCGAGAAGAAACCCCGCCTTCCTGAATCATGTCCAAGGGAGGCAAAGCAAATCAAAATGGGTCGACAGTCTGCTACGCCGATGAAGAGGGAGAAGGGAGTGTCAGCGTCAAAGGAAGAGCCCGCTCCATCAAAGGGAAAACCGGTGGTAGAAGAAGGACAGGTGGCCGAAGATAAACTGGTGGCTGAAGAGAACTTAGGAGAAAAGACCGGTGAAGCTCCCCATTCGCAAATAATGGTAATATTAGATGACTCTGATGCAACGTCGCCAACCGGTCCTGTAGCTCCTCTGTCCGAGGACAAAGAGTTATGCTCTAAGGGGGTTAGCAGCCCAAAAGCATCCCCAACCTGCGAAGGAGAACCCTTAGCTCTAACTGAGGAGATGAGGGGAGTTGGTATAGATACCGAGGCACGGAAGGAGCCCTCTGTCAGAGAACTCCCTCCCAAAGAATCAAGGGAGGTTGAGAGAGGTGCCGAGGCACAGAGGAAGCCGAGGAAAGTCGGGCAGATATCTGTAGATCAAGAGAAGTCCTCGGATGAGGAGGAGGTCCGGAATGAGGTTCCCCCAATTGAGGCATCGGGAAAAAGGGGCAGGCATGCCAAAACTTCTCAGACTAAGGCCTCCCAGGCCAAAGTTTTGGTTGAAGAGGCCAGGTGAATTGGGGTTCTTTGGATCGAGACCCCTCATATCAGTTCCTTAGCCATAAATTTACTTTTGCCGATCTAGACGTTGAGGAAATGCTGGCTACTCTGATGTGGTCTATCTTGTATAAAGGGGAAGGCTCCTCGGCCGAAGAGGACCTTGTTGTCGCAGCGTTCGAACGGGCTAGCGTACCGAGGGATATCGACCTTCTATCCAAAATTGACAATTATCCTCTCACCAGGATTGCGTCAGCATATACTTGCCCAGATGAGAAGGAAAATCGAGGCATCTTATTTTTATAGAATAATCTAGCCAAAACTTACCACCAGAGTTTTATTTACAAAGTGCCCTCATAACAAGGTCGTTGTGCTATCATTTAAACCTGGTGACAGGAGCCTGCATCCAAGCTAGAAGGGAGGTCGCTATCCTTCAGGAGAGGGCAGCGTCAGTCGATAAGTTTTCTAAGGCCCTGGGATTAGCTCAGGAGAAGCTCAAAAATTAGAGAGATCGGAGGGAGCTGCTCTAGAAAGAGCATCCAGATTTCAAGCTGAAGATGATAAACTCAAAGGAGCTCGCGAATTATATAATCAGGCCCGGTCAGAGTTATTATAGTGCAGATCCGAGCATGCCCAAGAAATAGAGGCTTTAAACATGCTCTTTGCTGAGAGGTGGAACTATTTAAATAGGCGCTTCACCGAGGAAAGGAATATTTTAAATAAAAGGCTTGCTGAGGAGGATGATAAATAAAGATGGCATCGAGAGCGAATTGCCAAACTTACTGCTGACTTGGCTCAGTCTCAACAAGAGATCGGAGAGAGACAGTTGAAGATTGATGATATCAAGAGGAAGATGCACCAGTATAAGGAGGATAAATTAAAGGCTCATGATAAAATCAAGGAGGTGAAGGCAAAAATGGCTCAGCGGAACGAAGAAGTATGGCCTTTCCTTACTTCTTTTTATGTTTCTCCTCTAATTACCATTAGTTTGATTGACCTTGCACTTTTAGGTGAGCAAGATTACGTCTGATGTCAATAATCAATTAAAGGTTTTGAGAGGGGAGCTAGCCTCGAGTCGTCAGAGGTGCTATGAACTTAAGGATCAAGTAGCTGAGACCAACAGGCAGGCTGCTCTGGTGGTGGAAGAGTACAAAAACTCTGCCCAATTTTTGGATGAGCGAAGGGCAGCTTGCGCTGATGCATATCAGATTGGAGAGGAGGAAACACGGGCAAGGGTATCCCAGGAATACCCAGAGTTAGACCTCTTCTTTTTAGAAGCCGAATATTATAGCGGTCGCATGCCGGGGGCTGAACTATTTGCCGAAGCTGAATATGAGGAGATTTCAGACATTGATTTTGAAGTTGTTTCAGATGCAAACCTGGCTGAGGATTCAATGATGGCTATTCAAGGGAGAGAGAGTCCTTAGCATGTTGCTACCGAAGAACTCGAGGCTCCTTGTCTGACCACATTTGAGGTGGGTGAATTTAGTTAGCCTCCCCTGAATGTTCCAAAAGCTACCTCCGAGGCCGAGCCTAGGTCTTAAGGACTATTCCTATAATTTTCTTTTTCCTTCTTCTTTTTTTTTTTTTTGAGGAGGTTTAATAGGGCCTCATTTTGTAATATCAATTTCTATGAATGAATCTTCTGTTTCTTTTTATGTTTTTCGTTGTTTAAGCATTACACGCTTAACGATCTTTTTAGCTCGTCCATGACTTGCCTAAACTTAGCTCATTGTCGAGCCGCATAGGTAGATTAGCTTTATTAGAGCTTAGAAAATCTTTAATAACTTCGTTGAGATAGGAAAGATCGTTCAGCCTTGACGAGGCTAACTCAATCAGACCTGTCGAAGTGGAGAATAGTTTGGCTTTTTCAGAGTAAAAAAAATAGCTCGGACCTGCCGAAGTATAAGGATAGCCTGGTCCTGCTGAGGTATAAGGATGCTGCCAAGGAGCATTTTATTTTTCTCAAGGCATTTACTTCGCTATCAATGCACTAGCTTTTTTGATGCGGCTTTACTTTTCGTACACGTCAAGTAATCGATTGCCATTGGACCACATATTTTTCCATAGGGGGTTTCCCATACTTATTCGTATCTTGGGGAATCAAAAATAGCCCTTTGCGTTTAAGTCCTCTGATCCAAGACCGAGAGGAGATCTTTTGCTTTTTATCGATGCATGAGGGGAGACTCCCAGTATACCCTATAGACTCCAACGAGATGCTGGCACATGGTTTCAATGGATTTAATGTGTCACGATTGTCATGCTTCGAGTCCCGGGGCTTCCTCTTTGCTAATGACAACTGTTCCTCGCTTAATGTCTATAAAAAGAGCAGAGGACATTAAGCGTAATCAGAAAAACTCCCTTACTCTGAGAGCAGAAGAAAGCCTTTGTGGCATTTTTCAAGTCGAAGTTAGAGGTTGTAAGGTCGGATTTTTCTTTCGAAATTTGGCTTGGCTCTGACAGTTCGGATGGAGGAATTGTTGAAAAGCAAGCCGCTCCCAAAGGGTCATGGAGCATGCCCCCTCCTCGGAGTTTAAGCATGAGGAATAAGAGGAGAAGGAGAGGAGGGAGGGAGAAGCTATGGAGGTCATATGCGAAGCACAGAGGAGGCATAGAGGCCATACAGAAAGCGCACACGAGTGCTTTCCACTTGGCTCTATCCATCCATTGTGGAACCATAAAGGCCATATTGGGAATGCAATTCTTGATGGGCCTTGACTTTCATAGGCTTTCCATCAACCATGGTAGCCTTCGATCCACTTGAAGATCCATCAGATGGCTTCTTAGGGAAGGAAAGCCAAAGGTAAGCATCATTAGGCTGTTTCTTCTTCCCATATCTTTGCCTGATGCCCTGGAGATTGAAACTCGATAGAGTTCTCTTTTTTGAGTTAGAAGGCCTACATATGCAATGTAGTCAGGGTCCTAGAATTTCTCTTGTATATCCTGTGCGGTCATGCACTTGTAATGCCTTGCGATAGGCTGTAACATTTTTTGGAATGAATAAAGACTTTTCCTCTTAACTATTTGTCTCTTTTATCGTTTGTTCCTTTTGTTTGCAAATTTCAACACTTCAAAGACTTTGGTTCTTTCCATGCTTAGGCTCATTTGACCAAGCTTCACGAAAGATTCGGATATATTAAAACACATGACTTTTCCAATGGTGTAGGGAAAGCTCGGACCCAAACGAGACTCATAGATCATTACGAGATATATGAACTTAACCTTCGCCAGATATTTGGTGATTATGCTTAGCCTTGCCGACATCTGTTGAGCTATGTTGAGTCCTTAACGGAGTGAGTGCTCAATGCTCCTTAGATCACAGGAAGACCTAAGTAGTCTTGCTGATTTTCAATGAACGTTCGATCATGCTGAAGAGTCCTGATGGCTTTTGTTTAACTTGCTAAAGGAATTGCTCGGTCTTGTTGAGAATCACTCGAACCTACTAAGATTAAAAGAGAATTTCACCTTGCTCTGCTGAGGTTCAGAGATTATCGGTCAAAGAAATTTTACTTGGTTCTGCCGAGGTACGAAGTGATTGCTTGGCCCTGCCGAGGTTCGAAGATAGTTTATATTTTACTTAGCATTGCCAAGGTACAAAGAAATGGCTCGATCCTGCCGAGGTTCGAAGACAGATTATATTTTACTTGGTACTGCCAAAGTACGGAGAGAATGCTCGGCCCTGCCGAGGTTCGGAGATAGATTATATTTTACTTGGCGCTGCCAAGGTACAAGAGATTGCTCAGCCCTGCTGAAGTTCAAAGATAGATTATATTTTACTTGGTGCTACTAAAGTACGAAGAGATTGCTTGGCCCTGCTGAGGTTCAAAGATAAATTATATTTTACTTGGCGCTGCCAAGGTATGGAAAAAGGGACCCATAGGTCATTAATTGGGCAAAACCTATCTATCATCCATAACTTTTGGGAAAGTGATTGAGGCATGAATATTTTAGATCAAATTAAAAAATAAAGTTTCATTATTGTAAGCAAAATGAGCTAGGTTTAAGAGCACTTTACCAATGGTATATCCGAAGGTTGTTTGCATTTCATGTTCGAGGACTAGATTTTTCGTCCAAGTCTTGAAGTTTATAGGTGCTCCTGATGACTTCTGCAACTTGATATGGGCCTTCCCAGTTTGGAGATAGCTTTCTTGCTCTAATGGTTTGAAAATGGATTCTTTACAGAGTACAAGGTTGCCGGGGTGGAATCCCTTCCCCTTGACTAAAAAAAAATGATATCAGGCCAATCGTTGCTGGTAGGCAACCATTCGAATCCGGGATTTTTCTCTGACTTTTCTATTAAATCGAGATTGGCTCGGAGCTGTTTGTCGTTCAACTCTTCCAAATAACCCTCCACTCATGGCGAAGGTAACCCCACCTCCACAAGGATGTCAGCTTCGGTGCCGAAGGCCATTCTAAACGAGATTTTACCCATGGAGATTCTTTGGATGGTTTGGTAAGCCCATAAAACATGATGAAGTTCATCTACCCATCTGCCTTGAGCTTTATTGAGCTGAGCTTTGATCCCCTACAATAAGGTTCAATTTGTTACCTACGCTTCGCTGTTAGCATAAGGGTGTTCGACTGATGTGAGTCGATGGTTGATGCTATGATTTTCGCAAAATTCTTGAAACTTTGGATTGTTGAACTACTAGCCATTGTCGGTGATGATTGTGCATGGGAGGCGAGGCCAAACCGATAGATAATTGATCTCCATACGAAGTCCTTGGCTCGAGCTTCAGTGATTTGAGTGACTGTCTTGGCTTTGACCCACTTAGTGAAGTAGTCGATCGCCATGAATAGAAACTTCCTCTATCCCGTAGCAAGCGAAAAGGGGCCGAGGATATCCATCCCCCACTTGGCGAAGGGCCAAGTAGATGATACTGGCATTAGGTGAACAGAGAGAAGCCTCTGGACATTGGAATGCCTTTGACATGAATCACAAGCTTGGACAAGGACGTCAGAATCCCTCTGCATAGTCGGCCAGTAGTATCCTTGGCACAATACTTTATGACATAGGGCTCGACCGCCAAGATGACTGTCACAAATGCCTTTGTGGATCTTCCTCAAAGCATAATCAGCTTCTGATAGTCGAAGGCATTTGAGTAATGGCATGGAAAAGGATCGTTTGTATAGCCGATAATTGAGTAGGACATAATGAGATGCTTGCATCTTCAATTTTCTTGCTTCCTTTCTGTTCGTTGGGAGAGAACCTTCTTTGAGGTTTTTGAATATCGGGTCAAACCAAGATGGTTCGGCCTCAATCTGCATCACTCGATCGACTTCGGTAATAGTGGACTATTCGAGGACTTTAAGTAAAATTTTTGCTCGAGGTCCATCAAATCTATGGTCATCAGGTGAGATAGAAGGTCAGCGCACACATTTTTAGCCCTTGAGACCTGAATAAATTCAAGTTTAGAAAAGCAGGAGGATAAATTGTGCACCTTTTGAAGATACTGAACTATGTTCAGCTCTCGAGCTTCAAATTCTCTTCACATATGACCAGCAACCAGTTGAGAGTCAGTGTAGGCATTAGGTGAACAGAGAGAAGCCTCTGGACATTGGAATACCTTTGACATGAATCACAAGCTTGGACAAGGATGTCAGAATCCCTCTGCATAGTCGGCCAGTAATACCCTTGGCACAGTACTTTATGACATAGGGCTCGACCGCCAAGATGACTGCCACAAATGCCTTCGTGGATCTTCCTCAAAGCATAATCAGCTTCTGATAGTCGAAGGCATTTGAGTAATGGCATGGAAAAGGATCGTTTGTATAGCCGATAATTGAGTAGGACATAATGAGATGCTTGCATCTTCAATTTCTTGCTTCCTTTCTATTTGTTGGGAGAGAACCTTCTTTGATTTTTTTAAATATCGGGTCAAACCAAGATGGTTCGGCCTCAATCTGCATCAATCAATCGACTTCGGTAATAGTGAACTATTTGAGGACTTTTAAGTAAAATTTTTGCTCGAGGTCCATCGAATCTATGGTCGTCAGGTGAGACAGAAGGTCAGCACACACATTTTTAGCCTTGAGACCTGAATAACTTCATGTTTAGAAAAGCAGGAGGATAAATTGTGCACCTTTTGAAAATACAGAACTATGTTCAGCTCTCGAGCTTCAAATTCTCTTCATATATGACCAACAACCAGTTGAGAGTCAGTGTAGGCATTCAGTCTTTTGACTTTGAGGTCATGGGTGATTCGAAGTCCAGCGAGTAGAGCCTTATACTCAGCTTCATTATTGGAGACTAGAAAAGAGAAACATATGTCGTATTAAAACGTTGCTCCTTTTGGACTGGTGAGAACTATACCGGCGCCAGAACCATTGACGCTGAAGGATCCATCTGCATGAAGTAGCCACAAAGCTTTGGGTTTTGATTATTCAAAAACCTCTGGAGTAGGCCATCCTCTAGTATGGTGCACTCAATGAGAAAGTCCTTCAAAATTTGTGCCTTGATGGTCGGACGAGGCTGATATTGAAGATCATGTTCACTTAGCTCGATAGCCCATTTGGCCATTCCTCCTAACACTTTTGGATGGTGAAGGACTGACTTAATAGGTTGGTCGATTAGAACTGCCATAATGTGTGACTAGAAATAGAGATGCAGCCTTCGAGCAGATATTATCAAAGCTAATACAATCTTCTCGATCTGAGTATACCTTGTTTTGGCATCACGTAGCAATTTACTGGCATAATACACTGGTCGTTGAATCTTGTTCTCTTCCCGAACCAGCACAGAACCGATAACACTTACTGATACTATCAAATATAGATATAGGATTTTCTTGGACTTCGGGCTACTGAGGAGTAGTGGTGAGCCAAGGTACGTTTTAAGGTCCTCAAAGGATTTCTGGCAGTCTACAATCCACTGAAAGCTCTTGGCCGATCGAAGTACTTTGAAGAAAGAAAAATACTTTTTGATCGATCAGGCAACGAAGCGGTTGAAGGCTGCTATCCTTTCAGTGAGACGCTGCACCTCTTTAACCAATCTAGGAGGCACCATCTCTTGTAGAGCTTGAATCTTTTGGGGGTTCACCTCAATGCCTCGCCGAAAGACCATAAAACCCAAGAACTTCTTGGAATTGACTTCAAAAGCACACTTGGTTAGATTCAGCTTTATCTGATACTTCTTGAGCATCGTGAAGCCTTCTGTGAGATTATCGATGTGTTGGGAGGCCTCCTTGCTTTTAACCAGCATGCCATCAATATAGACTTAAATGTTCTGACCAATTTATTCTTTAAAGACCTTATTGATCAGTCTTTGGTATGTTGCTCCAGCATTCTTTAAGCCAAAAGGCATGACTTGGTAGTAATAAATACCTTAGTCAATGATGAATGCAATTTTTTTCTTATCCTTGGGCACCATCCGAATTTGATTATAGCCCGAATAAGCATCCATGAAGGTCAACATCTGGTGGCCCAAGGTAGCGTCCACAAGCTGATCAATCCTTGGCAGAGAAAAATTATCCTTTGGGCAGACCTTGTTGAGGTCAGTGAAGTCAATGCAAATCCTCCATTTGCTATTTGACTTTTTCACCATCACAACATTTGCCAGTCAATCTGGATAATTTACCTTCCGAATGAAGTTTGCTTTAATGAGTTTATCAACTTCTTCTTCAATGGCCTTTTATCGCTCGGAAGTAAAGCTTCTTTTCTTCTACTTGATTGATCGGAATATCCATCCATATTAAGGCGATGGACAAGCACGCCCGGATTAATTCCCGGCATATCCGAAGCTGACCAGGTGAAGACATCAGTATTCCTTCGAAGGAACTCAATTAAGTCTTGTCGAGGCTTTTCTCCAATTGAGATCCAATTTTTATAGTTCGGTCCAGCCGAGCCTCGTCCAGCGGCACTTCTTTGAGTTCTTTGACCGGCTCTTTCCATTGCTCGACAAAGTCCTCTTGGGCGTCCAACCCATCGATCTCAAGTTTTATGGACTGTAGGTCAGCGATAAAGTAGTACTGAGCCACAGCCTGATTTCCTCGAACTATCCCCACTCTCTATTCCATAGAAAATTTCATGACGAGATGAGGAATGGATACGATCGCTTTGAGGGACATTTATCCTGGCCTACTGAGGATTGCATTATAAGGTGATTGGAGATTGGTTACTAGGAAGTCTGAATGAACAATTGCTATGATAGGCCAAATGCCGGCTCGAACTGTCAGTGTGATTACTCCTTTGGGAGTGATAATGTCACCAGTAAATCCTATCAGGGTAGAATCCATAGTTCGTAGGTCCTTCATTCGTAACTTCATCTTCACAAAAGCATCAAAATATAAAATATTAACAGAGCTTTCATTATCAACTAAAATTCGGTGTATATCATAGTCATATATTAAGGGATACAACTAAAGCATCATCATGTAGATACGGTATCCCTCAGAGGTCTTCATCTGAGAAGGAGAGCTCCTCGGACTGAGCTTTTTTCGAAGGATTTTCCTCTTCTTCTAGCCGATCTGAAGAAGAGCTAGCCATAGCAATCATGTTTACACTTTCTGATAGAGATATAGACTAAAAGATATGCTTTATGTTATGTCTTTATATTTTAATGAGAATTCATTTTGAGCAATGTGTGTCATTTACTATATATGTGCATGTGTCTAGTATTTACAAAGAGTATTTGATCTAGTGTGTAGAGTACGACTTACACACAGAAGACTAGATCATCGGTTCTTTTGGAATACAAGTTTATTGTTCACAGTTTTAGATGGAATTGGACACACCATCAGTATAACTGTAGCACAAATTTTTAGTAGGTCTGTCTTGACTACGGGGAATGGTTTATTCTAATTATTTGTGCTAGTACACTTTGTGTGTATTGAACAGGACCCAGTTGAGTTAATTATTTTATACTGACTTTATAAATAATTTAAAACTCATGAATATTATGATTACTTATGCTCTTAATCCGAATTCTATTTCTAGACACGTGTATGTAGTGATTATTTCTTTGATTACACATAGAGTGAGATTCTATATGAGTCAATAAACTCAGTGGGTTGGGCAATAACATTATATATATGGTGAATATAATAGTTGAAGGAATCCACGTCCTGTTAATTTGGATTGATGATATCCCCTTGAGAAAGCTTATAAGTTTTGATTGTATCAAATCTTGCAAGTGGATTTTGAATCCGATACATCAAATAAGTTAAGTGGATAAGTCTCAAGGATAATAAAAGTCAATTAAATTATATTGTCAGTAATTAAATTTAATTGATGGATATCTGTAATCTTAACATGGGAGATAATAAGTATTTAATATTAAAGGCTCAAAAATATAAATTCGAATATGATTAGGAGTACAATTATAATTCTTTAGTGGAATGAATTGTAATTACGTAATTAAATCTTAACCCGGGTAGGATTGGAGATTTAATTACGTGGGAAGTCCTTTTCATATTTTCCTATTGGTCCCTGTTGTAGCCCTATAAATACCCTCTCAGTTGGTTGCTAGGGTTAAGGTTTTTGAGAACGTTTTTGAGGAAAAAGAAAAATAAGAAACCCTAGGTCGGCCGAGAGATCCCACCATCTTGTGAGAGAAAGAAGGTATTTTTGGGAATACGGCGGAAGGCTAAAAGGTTGAGGTCGAGCAATCGAATCAAAGTGTTTCAAAGTTTAAATCTGAAGGTATGATCTTGTACTCATAGATTAGAACGGTAAAAGTTTTTTTTGTATTACTCATATACACTATAGCCGTGATCTTGGAGGTATTCCGCGCTCCCCAACACTTTCAACAGCTGGTGGGTTTGATAGAGGTAGCTGACGAGGCTCGAGCTGACGATCTCCTGCATTGTTTGGCTCAAGGGGCCTTCTGAATTGATCCAACCTCTCTCAGCGGATGAGCTACTCAATCTCATTCTAAAGCTGCCAGCACTCCTTGATATCATGCCCGTAATCTCGATGAAACCGACAGTTTTTCGTCATATCCCTCCAGGCTATATTTTCTCGAAGGGCCAGTGGTTGAGGAAGCTGCCGCTCAATTTCCATCAAGATCTGTACCCATGGTGCGGTTAGTGGAGTATACTAGTTAAACCTTCATGCTGGGCTTCGGGTGCGATCTCTGGACGATGGAAGAGGAACTCCTTGACAACGAGGGGGTCAATTCCTCTCCAAGCCTTTATTCTCCTTCTTCTTGGACTGCTCGGCTCGGGTTGATCTCCTTGACTCCTCGATCCAGGAATATTTATCAGCCAAGGCCATCATATCAGAGAGGTTCTTTGGGTAGTTAACTTTCATTGCTAAGTAGAAGTCATCCTCCTTTAATACTTTACCCGCCAGAGCAGACATGGCCACCTCATGATTGAGATGGTCCACTTCCAACATGGCCGTGTTGAAACGGCTAAGATAACTTCTCAAGGACTCTCTCTCTCGCTGCTTGACCTCAGAGAGGGAGTCAAATCTTCTCCGATGGTGGTGGCTACTGGCGAACTAACTGATGAACAAACAGTTCAGCTCATCGAATTAATTGACGAAACTTGGTTTCAAGCTGTTGAATCAAGTTCGGACATATCCCTTGAGGGTGGAAGGGAAAGCTCGGGATAGAATTACATCTGATGCTCCGTGAAATATCATGATGGATCAAAAGCTGCTCAAATGGTCATTTTGGTCGGTAGATCTATGGTACGGCTCAATGGTGTAAAGCTTTACATGAGAAGGAATTACCTCATGCATAATCTCCTCCATGAAGGGAATGCCCTATTCTGCCTTTGCTTGGGGATGAGGGGCTTGCTTGACGACATCTAGCTTCTGACGCCACTCCTGATGTACCTCCAAGAGTTGCCACTAAACTCCGTCATCTCGAGTGATAGGAGAGAGAGGGCGAGGAGACCATGGTCATGGCATATAGTCATGGTGGAAGAATACTGGAGAAAGAGAACGAGCTCGCCGTGATCCATGTGGGCCCTTATCTTCGGCCTTCGCGGCACCAGTCTAGCCCCTTTATGATTGGGCCACTGCAGATGACTCATAGCTTCGAATGAGCTGGAAGAGGGGATGGCCAGCGAAATAGAGGCAACAACTCCATCAGAAAGCTATGGGGCGGGTGCAGCTGGAAGAGGGATTATGTGGAGCCCCTGCACTAGCTGGGTCAAGGCCTGGACCTGCTAAACCAGCATAGAGAACCAATCCTGGGTGATCGGAGCTACTGATGATGGTGGTGGTGGTGGAAGAACCTTTGTCGGTGGCGGCTGTGAAGGTGCCACATTGCTTGTGGGATCAGGCCTTTGGAAAATGGCTTGGTCTGGAGCATCTGAGGTTGCTTTTCTTCGATTGGCCATCAGAGAATTGTTCTTTCGATCAAGAATCTCATCTCCTTGATTTTAAGTTTAATAAGACTTGAGGCCCTTTCTTTAGTGCCAATTTATTGCCGTAGAAATCCATTCTCCGACTTGGGTGCGGCTCGCTTCTAGATCCGGATTGCAATCTTTCATTCGGGTAAACTTGTAAGACAGTCTCCATGCAAGAAGCGCTGATGATAGTCTCTGCGGAAGACCCTCCAACACCCAAGTCAGTGGCAATTCTTAGCAATTAGAAATGAGGAGAAGGCTCCCATAGAAGAGTTCCTCAAGAATGACCTCTCGATAGCTTAGGATTTTGCTTGAGCTTTTTCAGTTCAGAGTGAGCATGGGATCATAAAGCATACCTGAAAGGGTCTTAGGATAGTGTATTTATAGATTGTTGGAATGATGGCGGGTTAATACCTGGCTTCTTAGACGTGCCTTGGAAAGCTGAAAGTCGGTACGATTCAAATCTGATTCAAATTGGGTTGGTTACAAGGTCAGTAGGATTCGAATCCTGTTAGTTAGAGGATCGATGATTAAGGAAGCTAATAGGTGCTTTGAGATTTGGTGATTTATGGACACCAGGCTATATTTGATATTATTGACTTTATTTCCTTCTTGAGATGGCTGGGAGCCAACGTGGTTGGAATCCTGCCAAATCGTCAAGGATTTAAATTTTTGTTAATTTCCATCAAAAGGTCATGCTCGGCTCTTTACCTCTTTTTAAAGAGAATCGCTTTGAAAATCAAGCGATCGGAGCCATTTATCATGCGGAGGATTCAGTGTAACGCTAGATAGCAAGGGCGCTTAAGCTAAATGAGGAGGTAACTTGGTCTTGCCGAGGTATGTGGATAGCTCGGTCCTGCCGAGGTATGAGTGCGTTCGAGGCGTAGCGGCTTTGTTTTTTTTCGGACGCAACAGCTGATAAGTCAGGAATCGAAAATGATCCCAGCCTTCTCGCCATATGTACGGATATTAGCGTAGTGACAATTTTACCCCGCATCAAGCATCGGAGTATTTACATCAAAAATTTCAGTTTAGAAACTTTCCGTAGGTTTTCAATCAAGAGAAGCCTATCAAAAGATTCTTGGTCCATCGAATAAGATGATCAAAGGCTTGTCGACGATTAAGAAGGTGTCTTGGCAGCAACAATATCCACGAGACCATAAATCTCAAAGTTCAACAATTCAACACAGCATGTGAAATCTAATGTTGTTAATACATATGTATTCTTATATTTCTCGAGCTTTGGACGTTTACTGCTCTTGGCTAGTTAAAGGAGTCTCATTCTCATGTGAAAGCAAGCTCGTTATGTTGTAGATGTTAAGAGTCCATGGCAAAGCAGCAGTTCTCTGCGGTGGAACGCAGAGATATCTGAGAAATAGAAATAGCGACTTTGTCATATATCCGAAGGGCCTAGTTTCTCTGGAGATAAGAAAGCAACCGTGATTACTTTATCTTATGCACTGAGAAATTGTCTTTGGGTTTGAATTTGGAATCGATTCATGGTACTAGTGTAAGACACTGAAGAAAGCAAAAAATAATAAAAAATATGATGAAGAGAATATATATATTTTTAAATCTTTCACAAGTTCTTATGAAATGTCTTCTTGTGATCGCTTGAAAGCTGGCCATTAACACTCTCAAAGTCCTTGGTGCAACTACCAAGGTACAGCAACAAGAAAAAAATTTATAGCAAG
Source organism: Calamus simplicifolius (assembly GCA_900491605.1). Classification (NCBI taxonomy): domain Eukaryota; kingdom Viridiplantae; phylum Streptophyta; class Magnoliopsida; order Arecales; family Arecaceae; genus Calamus; species Calamus simplicifolius. Next base: position 172,308 of record UESW01004795.1, on the reverse strand, counting down.
CTAATTAACGCTTATAGTACACGATAGGATTTAAAACTCTTGAGTGCAATGATAGTCAAAATTCTGGACTTGAACCCTAAAATCTCATATTTGTTATTTCTCGTACACCCTTAGCCTTGAACTTGTACCTCCAAATAAGTTACAAGGCTTATTTTTTTTAGCATGCTGCTTGAAGTTTATGTTATGATGTGCATACAATGCAGGTTCAAAGAAGCAATATTGAGGGGCACTGATAAAAAAAAATGCTTCAACTTTTTTTTTTTTTTTTTTTCAATGCATGATAAACTATTAGATGCAGTCTCACTTCTTGTCTTCTCTCTTTTTCTATCCATCTTAAACAGCTATGAGATCTGCGGACTTAACAATTAAACTATTCTCACTCTTTCTTTTCAACTTTGACAAAGAGATAAAGGCCCACATATACTATAATTGCTCAAATCTAGAACTTTAGGGATGTGCTGTCCAAGAATCAAACCAAAAATCTTGGAGTAACGAGGTGTAATCATGATGGCAAGCTCCTATTTTATTGTAATTAAACAACTCATTTGGAGTATACAAAGCATGTGTGCATGTGCAGGTGCATGCATGGGAGAGATAGATTGGGCTGATCACTAAGTGAGTTATTTGGTTGATATGGTATAGCATAGAAAATAATGAATTGAAATTTGTTGTATTGGACTTGAATATAATATATGGAGCCAAACCCTAAACAAATGCTTAGTCATTACATGAATCAATAGTTCCTTTAGGATTAGCAGACATGTATGAGGTTCCTAGACATGTAAAATATTTGAGAGCTTCATCACCTATTACCTTTCAACATCCATAAGAATTATATGAAGCCACCTCTAGAAAGATCTTGACAGTACAAAGATTGATGAGACATAATTAAAATTTATACAATGTAATCAAAACAAACGAGTCTTAACTTATTAAAAGTTATTTTCTACATAGAAAGTATCAACAAATTTAATATGTTAGCATTATGTAAATTAATTGTATGTGGGACTTGGATGTTGGAGAAGTAATGTCAAATGTAATTATTTGGATTCTATGCATATTTTCATGGAATTCATTGTAATTGGCAAGCCCAAGTTGAACTCTTGAAGAAAGACTATGATCTTTCTAGAAGTATGAGGGTCTTCAAAGATGATAAATATCAAGGAGAATGGTGCTGAAGATGAGAAAGGAGGATACTTTGAATAATTAAATCAAAATTTATCAACTCTGAGAAGATGTAGAAGAGAAAGGGCCTAAACAAGAGAAAGGTATAATAACTCTATGCAAAAGTTTTAATTGCAATAAGTTTAGTTTATTTGCCAATAGCTCAATTAGTTGGCACTATGAGAGAGGTATAGAATTCAATCCTAGTTGGTGGCAAATAACCCTCATATTGCTGAACAAAAGTTTAATGTTGTTTAAAATGCTTGTGGCAATTTTAAAGAGCTAGTTGAACTTGCCTTAGTCCACAATTGACACCTCACTTTTTAGTGAAGAGGTCCTAAAATGCATATTAGGATTGAGGCAGCACTTCACCATGTTTTTTTTATAAAAAAATATAATTTTAAAGAAAAGACTAAATAAATAGATAAAATTGAATAATTTATAACCTTAATTTGATTCCTAAAAAAGGAAAGATTTTTTATGAGATTAATTATCTACAACATCGCTAATCCTTGAGGATATCTCTTCAAACTTCGAAAATAAGATCCTTAGATTTGCAATATCATTGGTACATTATTTAAATTATGATTATTTGCCAACAATTAAACATCTATTAAAGTGTTGTCTTATGAAAATAAAAAGTACAGATATATATCCATACATGCCACTTAATTCTTGCTTCCAACATGCAAAATAAGATGTTGAAGATGTATGAGAGGTCTTGAAAGGTGATAAATATAAAAAAGAATGATGTTGAAAATGTGAAGGAAGGAGGACATTTTGAATAACTGAATCAAAATTCATCATATTTGAGAGGATGCATAATAAGAAGGATCTAAAAATGAACAAGATATCTTAACTCCATATGAAAATTTTAATTGCAAGAAGTTTAGTTTATTTGCCTATAGCTCAATTAGTTGGCATCATGAGAGAGGTACAGAGTTTTATCTTAGTTGATGGCAAATAACCATCATGTTGCTTTTTCAAAAAAAAAGTTTAGTATAATTTAAAGAGCCAATTGAACTTATCTTAGTTGACAATTAACACCCACTCTCTATTGAAGAGATCCTAAGTGCATGCTAGGATCGATGTTAGCACTTCACTATTTTTTTAAAAAAATAATTTTAAAGAAAAGATCGACTAATTAAACTGATAAGAGAATGAACAGAATCTAACTTCAATTTGACTATATAAAAAAAGAGATTTCTTTTATGAGATTAATAATCGAAACATCTTTAATCTTGGAAAAAATCTTCTTGAAATTCAAGCAATCTCTATATGTGCAATATCATTGCTTTATGATTTAAAATACGATTACTTATCAAAATTGAATGCCTATTAAAGTGATGCCTTGTACAAAATAAAAAAGTACAATTGTGTATCTATGCACCACTTAATTCTTGGTTCCAATGTGTTGTAGAATTTTTTTTAATGGCTAATCGGTCTGCATATATGAATAAATAATACCATACATTGTGGCATGAAGGCCTCCACATGTTTAGGAAAAGTTAGTTTATTAAGTTGAGATTATTTCCCAAATCATCGAAAGCAATGTTTCCAAGAGGATGTATGTGGTCTCAATCCAAATTTGATATTCTTTATTCCTTCTCCCATAACTCCAAATTTGTGCATCTCCACTTTTCTTCTATTTTATTATTATACTCCCCAAGAAAGCAACTAACACTTATTTTAACATGTCAAATTTGAACTTCTTTCTATGATGGAAACTAGGGTTTGAATCTGGTGGTGCTTTGGTCTAGAGGGCATAGTGCTAGATAGCCTTCCTAGAGAACAAGTTTTCTAGAAAAGTTATCTCATATAGATTTATAATGGTCTGGTTTGAAAACTATCATGTGAGACAAAAATAACAGGTGGTGGAATGTTACTAGAGAGGTAGAAACTAGAGATAGCCTATATGTAGAAATGAAGACTTAGCAGAGATGTGAAAATATTATTAAAGTTCTTCCAATGGAAGAAGCCATCACATGAAAAGAATTGGCATTCATTTATTTATAAATATCAAATTTAGATTTAAGTGCAAAGACAGTAGGCATATAAGCAAACTTGGTATATTGTAAACACATGCACACATTGGAATTGATTTCTGTAACTAGCTGCAAGTAAAAATTATTATACATTATAACATGCATGCAGAGTGAGACCTAAAGCTCCTACAAATCAAATCATTCTTTGTGTGATACAATCAGAACAAGCATGCCTTATGTTTGAGTGATGTGGTATTCTAGCCAATATACTCATTTATTTACAACTTGATGCATCATGAATTATTTTCTACACATAGACCATAAAGATTGATATATGTGCATACAAAAATAGAGGCTAGGAGCTAGGAATTAGGTTCATTATGGCTAGAGGAACCAAAGCAAGAGTGCCTGTTGACTCTAGGTGTACGAATTGCCAAGAAGTTAGTTACTAAAATATATAAAGAATAATGCAATGTTAGGGCTACGAAGAATGCTAACTTATTGGAGAAACGAGGTCTTACAAAGAATGATAACTTGCTGGAGAAATTAAATCTTATGAATACTCTCACACATATAAGAAAAAAAAAGATAAACTAAAAATTATATAGAAAAAATGATAAAAAGAGATTTAATATTTTTGTAACTTACCAAAAATATGATTCTAAACGAAGTACAAAAAAGAAAAAAAGATATATGTAGCCAAACTTAACTAGTTTGAAATTAAGATTTTACTGTTATACTAGTTTTGAGCTTTTGAATACTAACCTATTTTTTTTATTTAGTTAAATTAAAATTTATAACTTGTACAACACAACAGAAGTTTAATTTAAGCTAAATTGATTCAATGAGGTCCATTATAAAACCTACAACAACATTTTTTCTTTTGAAAAGAACCTACAAAACTTGCCATATTGGTTACATAAAGTATACAATTATCACTTATTATCTAAACAAGTTGCATAATACATGTCATTTAGACATGCAATGCAACTTGTGGTTTTATATTTGCATAACTTTCTCTATCATTCATGATGCAACTTGACTTAGCTTGACTTAGCCTAATTTTATTTGTGTATGAGCTAATAAATAAAGAATTGGTTAAATTTATATCAAACACTACATCATATGGTTGGGCTTGTTTGAGTATAGATCTTGATATTTAATAATTTACATAGAACCAAGTCGATTTGTGTTGTCCATATTCCTAAAGTTTTGGACATTTGTACTTAACCAATAAAATAATAATTAAAATAACACATTAATAAATAAAATAAGATTTAAGATTTCAAAGAGATTTTGATGAGTGATTCATCCATTTTTGCTATCACCATCCTCATGGTTGATCCAAGAAAGTTTTTCTTTAGTGCCCATAGTTTTCTTCACAATATCAATAGCTTAGAAGAAGCTATACGGGTTGTGCATGTAGGATGGTTGGTAAGAAATAACAAAATCTTGTAATGCTTGGTTCTTTGGAATGTGGCCTCTTCTAAGTTATATGATATGTATTCTTTTCAGGATAACAGATGGATAAACTATGTGCACTCTACATCACACATGATTCTACCTATGTATGTGCATCAGGGAGCTGGCATAAGTACTCTACATGGTCAATATTATATCAACCATGTATAGATATTATAACACAATCCCAAGTAGTTATATTTATTGTGAACACTCATCAAACATATTCATAGTAGAGGGTGCAAAAGTTGCACATGACATTAGCATGCTTTTAATGCCTAGATAACATATTTTTGCCAAGTAAAACCTTAGTTCTAATGGTTTGTCATATGTGAAGATTCAAAGGTTGTTAATACAAATGGTCAACTGTATCAAGACAACTTTAGCTAAGATGTGATGGAGATTACGGTAATTAGCAATAAGCACAATTTTTTTTCATAATTAGGTTAGATCAAGCCAACTAAGGGTCTCAATTTGATCACAGTTGTTTCAATAATTTTTGAATTGAAGTGCATATCCTTACTTGATTAGGTTACATCAAGTCAATGAAGGGTCTCAATTTAATCATACACGTTTCTATAATTTTTAAATTAAAGTACATATCCTTACATGATTAAGCTAGATCAAGTCAATGAAAGGTCTCAATTTGATGATATTTGTTTCAATAATGTTTGAATTGAAGTACAACTCCTCACTTCAATTTGTTCTGCCCTTAATAAATTCTTTATGCATATTTAAACTCTAAGGCAAGTAAAGACTTTTCTTTTATTTATAAATATCTTGGCACTTAGCTATATATTATATATGAGAAAGTTAACAAGAATTCTCCCTAGCTACTTATTTTATTGATATTCATAGTACGATAATGGAAGGTTCACCTTCTTTCAACAAGAAGGAAACCAATAAAAATCAAATATTTTTATAGTGTACCTAAATTTACGGAACTTTATCAATCTAATTAGTCTTGTTAATTTCCTATGCTTTATTCTATAGATCCTTAAATAGAATAACAAAGCAAAAGCTAAAAATAGTATTGGTCTACTGTAAGCTAATCATAGGTCCTAAAGAACCTAATCATAAGGCAATGCGAAGAATGTTTTGAATAGCTTTATATGCCTCAAAATTTTGGTGATAAATATTTTTAACTTCTTACCGATAAATTAAGTATCTTAAATCAAGTTCGAGCAATGTATAATTACATCATATGGTAGATCTTCATCACAACTTTAAAGCCTTTAGTTTTTCTCCCTTAAGTTCTTAAATCAAGTTAGACTACAATCTCAATGTCTCTTCAAAAATATAATGATGTCATTGATTTTCATGCTTGTTTAAGTTAGCCTTTGCCATATTAACTTGAATATGGTACAAAATTTAGATTTAGATTGATGTAATATAAGGAATAATGGGGCTCTAATGTTAATTTTTTCAATAACAGTATTTAATGAAATAGAAATGAATTATGGTACTCAACGTGCATTTTTTATTTATTTTTATTTTATTTTTAGTATGCTAGAGTAAGTGAATGTACTAATTAGTGTGCGTGGTTGGAGCATGTAATTAAATAAAATGAAAAAAATTTGTTATGAAAAGAAATATATAAAGGAGGGAGGAAGGAATTTGTGATTGTTTGATGAGGTAGCTCTATTTTCATACAGAAAGGCGAAGAGTCTATCCATACAGAATACATCTTCATAATAACGAAATCGAGATCTTCGATATAAAGTGAGATGTATCGATGACAATGATATCTATGGCAGAAAGATAGGACAAGAATGATTAGGAGGGAGGGAATTGACCGAGAAGGAAATGAATCGAAGTTAGAGCATTAGGAAGTAATCAAGTTATCTAACAAAATATCATAAATAATTTTTCTTTAACAAGCGATTTTGTAGCAAGCTTTTTATCAATATGCTTCAAAAAAAAAAAAAAAACCTTAGAAAAAAATATAAAACCGTAGAAAAAAATATAGAAAGAATGGTTTGATAATTGATTTATCTGATCCGTATGGCTGGAGATGAAAATTAATTAAGCGGTAATAATATTTCTTTGTTAGAAGATGAGTGCTTGCTTCCCTTTCTAACTGGTATTGCTTTTCATTGGAATCAAACGTAATGAATGAAGAGGGCCATCCTCGGTTCATTTATCATTTTCGTTAGCGTGATGTTGCTGTAGATGGACAAAATCTGACAAATTGACTTTCGAGAGATCTTTTGCAGATGGGCATGCAAATAACTAAACCCGGCAAATCTAATTTACTTTCATTTGACGTGTGAACCAAGTGACCAGATCCGGATTCCATCGCTTCTGGTCATTTTAGAATTCCGGGCCATATCATTCATTCCTTCTTGTTACTGCAAAAGCGTGTCTGTAAGTTATAGACTTATAGTTAACAGAGAAGATAATTGATCATGGTTAGATTTTGAAGGCCACATATATTACCATCCGGAGCATTATTTTTACGCCAACTGGACCATTGACAAATTAAACCATGTCTTGCATTGAAACGAGACAACCAACACATATCAAGTGGTCCTCACTAAATGCATACAGAATAATACGACGAATTCTTGAACTGGGACCTAACGTAACTAAAATATTAGACCTTGCTCTTGCACCTACCGTGTACTTTGGCGCAGTCTCACGGCTGATGTTCTACGCCACCACGCCCAATTTTTTTTTTTTTTTTTTATAGGTGCAAACTGGTTTGACTGTGATCAGTTAGTTTGCCCCGATAGAGAGGGAGCATAAAAGGTGAAGGTTTCTGTTAGACTGTGTTGCTGTGAAAATTTGCTCTCAACTCAGATACAGTTTGAATCGAATCTAAATGTTCGGATAGACAGTCCTTGCACAGAAAATATCAAAAAAAAAGTAAAATCGTCATCAGATCAACCCATGTTAATTTCATTAAACAAAATCATAGATAGAATGCTTTGTAGCCAGCTGAATGCTATGGCTTTCTCGCGATCATCAGGAATGAAGTAATCAGCTTATCATATATGGCTAAGGAATCAGATCATCTTCTCCAACGACAGGACAGGGTTGTGAGACAGATCATTGGCATCGGACTGTTGATTCTCATGCTGTCGTATTTCCAGGGTATGTCATTAACAATAGAGCTGTTGGATCTGCATTCATCATTATGGGTGATCTTTTAAATCAGTTCCTATATATGTAATGCTCTGATTGAAGGAAAAATTGAAAAAGCTGCTTAGAAAATCCGATTCTAGATAGAAGGTTGAAATATATTTATCATAATTTAACCTTCGTAGCCAGCTGAATAGATAGAAGATACAAATCCTCTTCCATCTTCGAGATCATTAAATTGTTGTTATCATTTTATTTATTTTTCCTCAAAGTTGTCATCTCCTTTGAAGTATGCATACAATAGCTTTATTTTTTCTATTTATAGCTCCACATAACAATAGTACTTTTCACAAAAGCAGCGATTGCTCCACTGTGATACAAAAGTTGTTCTGTTCTTCGATCTTAGTAGTAGCAGGCTTCGAAAGAGTGAGTTATTACAGCTTAATTATGGTAGCGATTATGAAGAAGAAAGTAGAGTAGTCATACTTTAAATCATTTTTTTATCATATTAGTTTATGAAGTTTCATTTTTTTTTAGTGCATCAGGCGATCTCAAAACTAGCTGAAATCAATTACGGTAAAATTTCAAAAGATAGGTTATCATTTTAAGTTAAAATATATTAGCATAGATAATATTGAAGATCATGTGATTTCACTCACCCAAAAGTAATTCAAATTAACAATATACAACAGCATCCCTGAAATTAACTTACCTCATTAGATACTATAATATTATTATCTGTCTTTTATCGAGAAATAATTTCAGTACTAAGCTCATAGCAGATTAAACATAAATAATTAAAATTGAGTTGTGGTTAAAGAAAGGAGACGGGTTGAGTTAATGTTAGGGTATTCATGAAATTGTCAAGTCGGATTATATTAATGTTGGGTGATTTGTTTGTTGTTTGTTTCTTCAATTAAATTTGTTCATTGTGGCGAACCAAGTTGGCTAGTAGCTTGTCCAATGCTTCCATACAAGTTTTTCATTCCTCTACAAGTTACCATTATTTTTGGGCTTTCTTGATTATTGGTGAATATAATATTGACATCCACAAACAGCTTACCATTATAAATAGAGAAATGAGGTTATATTGACCCCTCCAAAAGATATGCCTAAATATTCTCCCCGTGACTAGCCTTCGAGCTTCAAAAGGAAACTTCTCGGTGCTATATATAATCAAATATTGGCACACTCAATTTACATTCAAGCACCTTGATATAGAAATATTCAATAGAATCTTCTTCTTCATTGGCACCAACAAAGCGTAGATCTTGTAATAAATCATTTGCCAAATTATTCAAACATTATTTCTAGATATGAATCTTATAAATCGTTTTTAATAAATTAAGCTTTTGAGCTATTTTTAGATTGTCCCTAATATGTGGTGGTGAATATTCATATCCTAATCTATCTACTTAGATATGAATATAAATTCATAAATTTAAGAAAAATAAATAATCATATAAACATATTTCTCATGACTTAACTTTCCTCCCTTCTATTTAGTGTTATTTTTAGTTTTATAGTCAAAATTTAAATGTCTAATTAATTTATATTCATATTAATTCATATTTATATTTCTAATATTAACAATGTATCTATATCTATTTAAGATAAATATAAATATAAATTTCTCCATCTTATTAGTATTAATCAGTATTTGTATCTATATTTGTTAAATAAATAGATATATATATGGATGTTATTCGGGCTCTTTTTTTTTTTCTTTTTTATAAGATTCAGTCCCCTCAGTCCTAGATGCGGGTCGACACTTTAAAAGATCAATAATCAAAAAAAGGGAACCAAAGAGTAAAACATAGAATATCATCCTAAATCTTCACCAAAATACTGTCCAGCGAAGCATTAATTAGCTTTTAGGAAACCCCTTAAAAAAAGGTCGTGGATACGCGTCCTTCTTATTCGGCCTCTCTCTCTCTCTCTCTCTCTCTCATCAGTTTGGCAAGGTCGTTGTTTTGATTGGAGAGGAGATGGACAGCAGCAACCATGGCGAGGTGTGCTTGGGAAATGGAAGATCGGGGTCATCAAGGAGGAGAAAGAAGAGCAATTCAGACAAGCAAAAGCAACCGCAGAGAGGCCTTGGGGTCGCTCAGTTGGAGAAGATTAGACTACACGATCAAATGATGGCTGGCTATCTCCACTCATTCCCCCCTCCATTTCTTACCAACCTCAACCAGGTCTCTCTCTCTCTCTCTCAAGCATACAAATTTGATGATTTATCTAGACTTATTAGCTGTTTTTTTTTCTTTCTTTTCTATTATGGTTTTTTCAAGCAGGAGGATGCAGGACTACGCATGGGATCTCCATCATCTCCTCATGATGCTTCCTCAATTGCTACTACATATTCTCTCTTCGGTGCTCATCCCAACACCATGGTATGTCAAACTCGATTCCGATATAAAATCATGGTTTAAACAAGCAAAAGTTTGTGGTTGTGTGCGCATCCGAGAGCATAGATCTATCCATGTCTCTTCTTGCTGTGTTATAATTATTAGTCATACTTTCCATGTCTGAATTCACGTCTAGCGAAGGCTGATCATCCAAAATCTTTGGGTGGAGTACAAGTTCTCTGCTTCGATTTATATAAATTATATGCTCTCCATGTTCATCAGTCAACTTTAATCTTACAACAAGCTTAATATTCTGCATACTCCAAAAAAAAAAAAAAAAAAATCAAGTTCTACTTTTTCCACAGCCTCTTAGTAAACCTCTCATGAGCACTCATTTAATGATGCAAGCTCATTTGGTTACAGATGGGATTTGGAGAGGGTGACAACAAAGCACATATTAGATTTGGTGATTACTATTCTGGTGCAACAGCTAGGTACTTTGAATGCCTTCTATTATTTGTAATCACAGCATAGTCTCTGATGAGTATATCACCATTAAGCATGCATCATTCACGCTTTTACGATTGCTATCATATCCTCTCCAGCAGCAATAACATGATGCAGCCTCATCACTTCGTACAACCACCTGTGACGCTACCGCTTTTGACACAAACCAAGGAGGTTTGTTTACAATTTTTTTTTTAAAAAAATCTTATATTATCAACTAGTTTTGAGGTTGTAACTCAAATTTGTGCTTGTAGGACTCGGAGCGAAAGAAGATAAGACACGATCAATGCTGCTCAAGGGGTTCCATCAGTCAGAACTCTGATTCAAGTGACTCACAAGAGCTGGATTTAGAGCTTAAATTATCAATATGAATGATTCCAAGAGGTTCTGTGGATCGATGCAAGGTTTTGTTTCTTATTTGGCATAAGTTATAGATAAAAATGGTGGTATGTTAAACGTTCAGTCTGGTGTTCCGACGAAGGAATGTACGTATGTAAGATATAGCTCCCAAAACGTTAAAAGGTGATTACACTACCAACTTTTCAACTACAAAGAGAATGCTTCTCAGTGTTGTTGATGATGAGTAACCTGTTTTCTGACAGTTTATGTAGTGTAGATCTCAGAATAGATAAACAGCATAAATTCTTAGCCTTTCATTTTGGCAAATACTATTAACTTCCTTTAGTATTTAAGTGCTCTTAAATATATCTAGCATGTCGATGATATATGCTTCCTTTAGTATTTAATTAGCTCAAACCGATTTTGTTTAGCGATCTAAATAATAAAAGACAACTGCGTGAAGGGGTTTATCTCTAGTCTCTCGACAAATAGTAGTGATCTTTTGTGAAGAAGCTTGACAATTTGTTGCCGTCTTGTCAAACCTTTCATTTGTACATTTAAGTACTCGCTGTTTCTCTCTTTGTTGCATGAATTGCTCTTCCAACGACCTTGAATACTTATTCATTCTCTTAGTGAATTTATGATGGGAAACCATCTTTCATTCAGAAAAGAAAAAAAAAAAAAAGAACACGCTTGTACGTATTTTATCTATAAATTTTCAATTTTACTCCCACATAACACTTATTAATTAGAGGGGCAAGATGATATTTGGGTTCAAATTAAGGTTCATGATCATAAGCAGAAATCTTCTCTAGTAATATGAGTACAATAACTTATTTATATGTCAGTGCTCTTAGAGAAGTGCCCAGTTTTTAGTTCTGAGATAGGGAAGTGAAAATCCTTTTTTATTTGTCTTCATATCTTCATATGATTGGCTCGTTGTCTTGAGCTGGGAATCATGATTATATGGTAACCAGCACTTTATGAGCAAGCCATCATGAATTACTAGTTACCAGGATTAATTCTGGATTGCTGAAAAAGTTAAGGCATTATATAACGAGCTAGACTATTGCAAGGCTTGGATGAGGATTGATAACGTTGTAAGGGATTGGTTTTTTTTAGTACGGCATGGTAAGTTTGCATGATTCTGAGTTATCTTTTACGCTTGGTGAAGAGAAAAGGATGAATCTCCGCATTAGCTCTGCTAGCACTACACCGCGTCCAGCAGTGAGATGTATAGACAACAGCAAGGTCAGGAATGATCACTATATATGCTTCTTTTTGAGTGCTAGCTAGAAGATTATATTATATCGACCTCTCCAAAGAAAGTTTCTCTCTATCTGCGTTATATTTCACAATTATCTTGCGTCAATTTTTTTGATATTTGATCTAAAGTTAGGCAACTATCGTACAGGGGTGTTTCCTTAATACATCTTATAAAAGAGGAAAGAATCTAGACTGATGGATTCTTTAGTCTTGCCTTCCTTCCTTGATGGAAAAAAAATAATTTAGAAGAAATGCAATAAAGATAAAATTGAGAGGAGATGCAGTAAATGAGAAATTTTTTTAATCTAAAATGGCAAATATCTATTATTTTATCCCACTAAATGGCCTTTATATAGACAAGAAACATCATCAACATAAGAAGTCGGCAACTAAATCCTAAAACTAGACTCCATGATCGACATGTTCTACACTAGTAACAAATAAATAAACTGGTTCCTAAATAATAGGACACGATAAGACTTATTCAAAAATGAAAATAACAACCGGATCAGGATTAACAACCAACATTCCCCTTAATTCTGATCTGACAGAGTAGTCATTCCAAGCATGCCCCTTAATTTGACTAAAGCTTCAAACTTCAAGGGTTTAGTGAAGATGTCAGCTACTTGGTCTTCTGATTTGCAGTAAACCAACTCAATTGTTTTCTTACTGACTTGATCTATCAAAAAATGATATCGGATGTCGATGTGTTTGCTTCTTCCATGTGTAACAGGATTTTTTGCCAAATCTATTGCAGAGACATTGTCAACAAAAATCTTCATTGGTTCCTCCATTGGAGCATGAATTTGGTTCATTAAATTTTGCAACCAGATTGCCTGACATGCACTTGATGCTGCAGCAGTATACTCTGCTTCACAGGTTGATAGAGCAACAATAGACTGCTTTTTTGATGACCAAGAGAAAGTTGTAGTACCAAAATTGAAACAATATCCAAAGTATTTTTCCGGTCATCTAGATCTCTAGCCCAATCACAATCTGAGTAGCCTACAAGAGCACAATTGTTTGTTGAAGAATAGAACAGACCATAATTAAGAGTGCTTTTTATGTACCTCATGATTCTCTTGGCTACTTGCATATGAGAATGCTGGGGATTTCAAAAACCTGCTAGTTAAGCCAACACCATAAGAAATGTCCGGCATTGTGCTTGTGAGATATCTTAAACTTCCAACAATTTGTTTGAAATATGTTGAATCAACTGGTGCTCCTTCTCCATTCTTTGACAATCTTGTACCAACTTCCATAGGAATTTTTACACAATTACAATCTTGCATAAGGAACTTCTTCAAAAGTTCAATAGCATACTTCTTTTGGCAAATAAAAATCCCATCTTCTCTTTGAACCACTTCGATGCCCAAAAAATATGACATGAGATCAAGATCAGTCATTTCAAACTTACCCATTATGGACTTCTTGAAATCTTCAATTATTGTGGGATTATTGCCTGTGAATATTAGATCATCAACATAAAGACACAACAACAATATATCACCAGAATCATTAACCTTCACATATAAGGCATGTTCTGATGGGCACTTCTCAAAACGAGCCTGAAGGAAGAAGGAATCAACATTTATTCCATGCTCGTGGGGCTTGTTTAAGGCCATATAATGCTTTCTTCAACTTGTACACCTTGTCTTCACTTTCCTGTTTCATAAATCTAGAAGGTTGCTTGACATATACCTCTTCTTCAAGAGGACTATTTAGAAAAGCTGACTTTACATCTATTTGATGAATTTTCCACTGATTTTGTGCAGCCAAGGCAATCATAAGTCTGATGGTCTTCATTCGAGCAATCGGAGAGAAAACTTCTTGATAGTTATAGCCGAGCCTCTACTTGAATCCCTTTGCCACTAACCTCGCTTTATTCCTTTCTACCTCGCCATTTGACTTCAGTTTTATCTTGAAAACCCACTTGACATCAATTGCTTTGTGACCTTGTGGAATATCAGTGAGCTCCATGTATGGTTCCTTTCAATTGTCTTGATCTCCTCATTCATAGCATGCACCCATTTGGGATCATTTATTGCCTCCTCAAATATCAGTGGTTCACTATCTGCAAAGAAAGCCAAGTGTACCAATTCTCCATCATTATCAACTTCATCATCAAGAGTTACCTCATAATCTTACAAGGCTGGCGTTGACGCTATGGTGTTCCAGATTCTGTGAAGTTTGTGATGAAAAAGTTTCTCGAGCAGAGCTTGAAGAAGCTCCTTCGTGTGTAGTGTGAACTTCAGCTACTTCTTCAAGAACAAGATTTTTAGGACCTTCATGGGTATCAGCATCCCATTTCCAAGCTTCATCATCAGCAAATGTTACATCTCAGCTGACAATCACCTTTTTTGACTCTGGATTGAACAACTTGTACCCACCACGCTTGTAGCCAATAAAAATAGTCTTCTCTGCTTGATCATCTAACTTTGTCCTTATCTCTGCTAGAACATGAGTATAAGCAACAGACCCAAATACCTTAAGATGTTTCACACTCGGCTTGAAACTGCTCCAAGCTTCTATAGGGGTTATATTTTGGACACTCGTTGTTGGAGATCTATTTATCAAATACACAGAACATGAAACAGCTTTACCCTAGAATGAATTTGGCATACCTTTTGCCTTCAGCAAGCTCCTTGTCATGTCCATAATGGTTCTATTTTTTCATTCAGCAACTCCATTATGCTGTGGAGTGTAGAAAAAAGTGACTTCATGCTTTATTCCCTATTCTTCACAATATTTGTTAAATTCATTGGAAGTATATTCACCTCTACCATCAGTTCGCAATACCTTGATAAGATGATCACTTTGCTTTTCAGCATGTGCCTTGTATTTCTTAAAGTAATCAAAAATTTCATATTTCTTTTGCAAAAAATAGATCCAAATCTTTCGAGTAAAATCATCAATGAAGGTGAGGAAGTACTTATTTTTACCATTTGATATCGTATTCATTGGGCCACGCATTAGAATGAACTAGCTCAAGTGGTTGAGTTGCTCACTGTTGTTGTCTTGCTGCAAAAGGCATTCTGTGATGCTTCCCAAGAGTGCAGGCTTCACACAACTGGTCAGGTTTATGTATACTGGGCAAGCCTTTTACCATCTTTCCTTGAGCAAGCAATTTTAAACTCTAAAAATTCATATGTCCAAACCGCAAGTGCCAAAGCCAAGATTCATCTTTTATAATTGTATTGAGACAATTATAAACTCCACTAGAAATATCAACTTGAAACATACGATTTTTGCTTAAGGGAGCTTTAAGAATGAGTGTACCTTTCTTATCCAAAATGGAAATTGATGATCTAGGAGGCTCATAATATACCCCTTTTCAAGCAATTGGCCCACACTAACCAAATTACTCTTCATGCCAGGAACATAGAATACATCTAAATATACTTGTGATCCCCATTCTTCAAATTGATGAGAATTCTTTCTTTTCAGTCACTGGTATTATTCTGTCATCAGCAAATTTCACCTTGGTTGAAAGGACTCATCAAAATCAACAAATAACTCCCTTTTGCCACTCATGTGTTGGTGCATCCAGTGTCAAGAAACCATGTGTGGTAGTTTTGGGTTTCACCAGCAGCAGTGACCATCAAAAGGGTAAGATCGCCATCAACATCATCACCATCTCCTTGCACATAGTGAGCCTTTTGGGTACTATTTTTGTATCTGCACTCATTTGAATAGTGGTCACGTTTATGACAATGATAACATTCAATATTAGATTTGTCATGCCTTTCTCTACCACGTCCGCGACCACGACCTCTTGAATTCTGCTGATGGCCAAAATTTATTTTTCTTGGTCATTACCACCTACTTATTATAGCCAGCACGACCTTTGTTGAAGTAAACACTATGTGCCCGTCCTCTACCACGAGAATCACCATGCCTTTGACTTGTTTCACCACCTTGATCACCTTTGAAGGAAACTTGCTTTGGAAGGCTTGCTCAATCAGCTTCTCTGTCTCCTTCTCATTCATTCTTTGCTCATGCGTGTTGACCCAATTATTGATTTTGATGATTAACAAAAAGCCATGAGTATATTCCTTATGTTTCTGATAAATTTGATAAGTATTTCAGGAATTAATATTGGTTATTCATCAATATGTTACTTAGAAATCAGTTTCAAGTTGAATTTAAATGGAATTTATGTAAGTTCAGAACTTGGAGCCGACACCCTAAGTCCTCGGAGCCGACTCCAGAGAGTATCAGAACAGTGTTGATTTTTGGCACGGTTCAGAGCCGACACCTAAATTTTTGGAGCCGACACATGAAAAGTTAGAGTCGACACCTACAGAGTGTGGAGCTAACTCCAGACCAGTTACAGAGAGTAATTTTTCGGACACTGGCAGAGCCAACACCTTCAGAAAATTAGAGCCGACTCCAAATCTCGCCGAGCCGACACTTCAAAATCTTGGAGCCGACACCTTGACTGACCGTTATTACTATTTTTAGAATCCTGATTTGGAGCCGACACCTGAAGACATGGAGCCGACACCTCCACGTCAGAAATGAAATTTTCAAGTTTTCAACGGATATATTTTTCTTACCTAATCTCTAACGGATATATTTTCTTTTGGTAAGGTACATCCAAGGATAACTCTAACGGCTATTTTTTACCTACTCATGGATTGAAACACCTATAAAATGGGATTGAATCGTTTAAAATAAAGAGAATGGAAAAATAGTGAAACGAAAAGAAAGAGAAATAAAAAATCCCACTTCAAGAAATCTTCTTAGCCAAAGCCTATCCACTATTGAGAGTTAGAAGAGGAATCCAAAAGCTCCAAAAGAGCTATTTCAAAGGATTTCCCTAATTTTGAAGAAGGAGAAAAGCCCTAAATCTTCAACCATTTCTTCACGAAAATCTCTTCAAGTGCTCTAATTCCATTCAATTCAAAAGAGAAGGAGAAGAGAAGAAAAGAAGAAAAGCTCAAGCCCTACATTGCTTCAGAAATTAGGCTTTTCTATTCCCATTTACTTACATTGTTTATTTGCTCAATTAAGGAGCTGTTATTGTTATAAACTCTTAAATGATTTGTTGTTTGTCTAATTCAATCAGGGGATTGAATTAGTTGAGGTTGTTAACCTTGGGGTAAGCTAAGTGTAGCTTACATTGGGTTTTGTGCTGGTGAACCCAGGAAAACCAGCTGGGTTCGTTGTGACCCCGTGTAAAACAACAAGTTAGAGTTGTGAGCTTGTAAAATAACTCGACTGTAATCTTGATGATTATAGTGTGACCCAAGAGTTGCTTGGGAGTGGACGTAGGTATGGGATACACCGAACCACTATAAATTTATGTGTTTCGTGCCTTTGTCTCTATCTCTCTCTCTCATTGTGCTTTACATTGTTGCATTTATTTGCTAGTTAACTTAATTGATTTTAAGTTTTAAATTATTAAATTTTTTAAAGAACACAATTCACCCCTCTCCCTCTTAGGTTGCCATCTGGGCCAACAATTGGTATCAGAGCTAGTGCTCATTTTTTGTTTGATCCAACGATCAAGAGTTAAAGATCAAATGACAACACAAGCTGGATCATCTTTCGCTGAAGGTCAATCCACTAATAGACCTCCTTTATTTAATGGTTCAAATTATTCTTATTGGAAAGCTAGAATAAGAATTTTTATTCAAGCTTTAGATTAGAAACTATGAAATGTAATCATTAATGGACCTAGCACACCGACACACGTAGTAGATGGTTCAATAGTTCCTAAACCCGAAAGGGATTGGAATGAGAACGATAAGAAAATGGCTCAGCTTAATGCAAAGCCATGAATATTTTATATTGTGCTTTAGATGCTAATGAATTTAATAGAATTTCTACATGTATTTCTGCAAAAAAAATTTGGGATAGATTAGAAGTTACCCATGAGGGTACTAATCAAGTAAAAGAATCAAAGATTAACATTTTAGTGCACAAATATGAATTGTTTAGTATGGAACAAACTGAATCAATCATATGCATGTACACTAGATTCACTGATATAGTTAATGGTCTAAGAAGTCTTGGTAAGACCTATACTAATTCTGATTTGGTGCGTAAAATTCTTAGGTCTCTTCCAAGATCATGGAAAGCAAAAGTAACTGCCATCCAAGAAGCCAAAGATATGAATACATTACCTTTGAAGGAGCTGCTTGGATCATTGATGACTCATGAGCTGACAATGAAGCAGCATCCAGAGGAAGAAGTCAAGAAGAAGAGAACAATTGCCCTTAAGGCTGCAGAAAATGAAAAGAGCAGCAGTGATGAAGAAGATGATGATGATGAGGAGACTGCACTCCTTGCTAAGAAGTTTAAAAGATTCATGCAAAGAAGGAGACCCTTTCACAAAAAAATCTAAAATCAAAATGGAAGGAGAAAAAGAGAAGGACAAGGATAAGGAAAAAGATCCCTCATATGTTATGAATGTAAGAAACTGAGGCACTTTAGATCAGATTGTCCTCAATTGAAGAAAGCCTACAAAAAGAAGAAGAAGGCTTATGTTGCAACATGGAGTGATAGTGAAGAATCTTCATCCGAAGAAGATCAAAAGAAAGTTGCAAACATATGCTTCATGGCAAAAGATGACAATGAGGTAAGTTTCAAAACTCCCAATGAAGATTTTACCTTTGATGAATTATATGGAGCTTTCAATGAGTTAATTAATGATTTCAAAGTTTTAAGAATTAAAAATAAATCTTTGAAAACTAAAAACTTAAATCTAATCAAGAGAAAAATGAACTAATTCTTGAGGTAAAAAATTTGAAATCTAATAAAGAAGATGTTTTAAAAGAAAAAGAATTGATTTCAAATGAAAACCTTAATCTAAAAAAGGAAGTTGATAAATATAAGAATGTAGTTGATAGATTCACTTATAGCTCTGAAAAACTTAATTTATTGTTAAGTAGCCAAAGAGCAGTATTTGATAAAGCTGGTCTAGGATATAGACCTCATATGAAACAAAAGTATGTAAACAATTTCTTTGTTAAGAACCAAGCAAGAATGATATTTCATGTTTCCATTGCAACAAAAGGGACATAAATCTTATGAATGCAATTTTAGAAAAATTGATAAGAATTTAAATGTTAAAGGAAAGAAAATATGGGTTCCGAAAGGAACAATCTTTATTGCTATTAATCATGAAGGACCCAAGAAAGCTTGGGTACCTAAACAAAAGTTTGATTGTCTTGCAGGAGTGTCTTGCGGCCAAATGATCAAAACGAAAGTGGTATCTTATAGCGGCTGCTCAAGGCACATGACGGGTGACAAGGAGCAATTCATCACCCTTGAAGATAAAAGAGGAGTTGTTACATTTGGAGACAATGGTAAAGGCCAAATTATGGGAATTTGGTAAAATTCAAATAACTTCATCCACTTTTATAGAAAATATTTTATATGTTGATGGTTTAAAATATAATTTAATTAGTATTAGCCAATTGTGTGATAAAGGTTTCAAAGTTTCCTTAGAAGCTTCTATCTGTACTGTTTCTAATCCCATTGACAATAGCATTATATTTGTTGGAAATAGAAATAGCAATGTATACTTAATAAATTTAGACAATTTATCTACTAGTAATCATTGCTTAATTGCTGATAATGCTAAGGTTAATGAGATCGGATGGTTGTGGCATTGTAGATTAGGTCACGCAAATACATACTTAATTTCAAAATTAATTAGAATGGATTTAGTTAAAGGACTTTCAAAGTTAGATTTTGAAAATAACATAATTTGTGATGCATGTTAATTTGGAAAACAAAGTAGAAACTCTTTCAAATCTAAAAATGTTGTTTCCACTTCTAGGCCACTTGAACTACTTCACATGGATCTTTTTGGACCTACTAGAACCACTAGTCTAGGAGGAAAGAAATATGGTCTTATGATAGTAGATGATTATTCTAGATTAACTTGGGTATTGTTTTTAGCTCATAAGGATGAGACTTTCCCTATATTCATGAAATTCTTCAAAAAAGTTACTAATGAGAAAAACAACACCATAGTGTCTCTTAGGAGTGATCATAGAACAGAATTTGAAAATTATTTATTTAAAAATTTCTGCATTGAATATGACATACATCATAATTTTTTCGCACCTAGAACACCATAACAAAATAGAGTTGTAGAAAGAAAGAATAGAACATTAGAAGACATGGCCCGTACCATGCTATGTGAAAGCCAACTCCCAAAGTACTTCTAGGTGGAAGCTATAAACACAGCATGTTACATCCTTAATAGAGCTTTAATTAGGCCAATCCTTAAGAAAACTCCTTATAAACTATGGCATGATAGGAAACCTAACATTAGTATTTTCATGCATTTGGTTGTCGATGTTTTATTCATAATAATGGTAAATATTATCTTGAAAAATTTGATGCAAAATCTGATGAAGGCATATTCTTAGGATATTCAACAACTAGTAAAGCTTATAGAGTATTTAACAAGAGAAACTTAATTGTAGAAGAATCTATTCATGTAGTTTTTGATGAGTCTTTAGCATCAAGTTTAGAAAAGATTGATGATGAGGAAGATACAAACTTGCTAGAGAGAGATATTGAAAAATTGAATATAGATGTATCTTCAGATCATGAACAAGAAGCTAAAGATGATGATTCACCTATAGTTGATGTTATTGATACTAATCATGATGAGGTGGTCTTCCTAGAGATTAGAGATATGCTTATGGATATCCAAAGGAATTGATTATAGGTGATCCATCTCAAGGTGTAAGAACTAGATCATCTATGAGAAATATCAATAATCATCTTGCATTTGTATCTCAAATTGAACCTAAAACTATTGAAGAAGCTGAAAAAGATAGTAATTGGATGCTAACTATGCAAGAAGAATTAAATCAATTTACTAGGAATAATGTATGGTCCTTAGTTGATAGACCTAAAGGTCACTCAGTTACAGGATCTAAATGTATTTAAAAATAAATTAGATAAAAATGGCATAGTAATTAGAAATAAAGCTAGATTAGTTGCAAAATGATATAATCAAGAATAATGAATTAATTTTGATGAAACTTTTGTACCTGTAGCTAGATTAGAAGTAATTAGACTATTACTTGCATTTACATGTCATATGAATATCAATTTATTTCAAATGGATGTTAAAAGTGCATTTTTAAATGGTTTTATAAATGAAGAAGTTTTTGTAGAACAACCACCTGGTTTTGAAGATCATGAACTTTTAAATCATGTTTTTAAATTACACAAAACACTTTATGGTTTAAAACAAGAACCTAGAGCTTGGTATGATAGATTAAGCAAATTTCTAATTGAAAATAATTTTTTTAGAGGAAATATTGATAAAACCTTATTTTTAAAAGAAACGATAAAGATTTATCGGTAGTACAAATATATGTGGATGATATTGTATTCGGTGTCACTAACAATCTTTTGTGTCAAGAATTTGCTAAGTTAATGCAGGGTGAATTCGAGATGAGCATGATGGGAGAACTCAACTTCTTCCTAGGACTACAAATCAAACAAGAGAGAGAAGAGATTTTCATATACCAAATGAAGTACACAAAGAAAATTCTCAAGAAGTTTGGAATGGAATCAATCAAACCTCTCGGAACAATAATGAGTCCATGCAAATTGGATAAAGATGAAGACAGTAAGCCTGTTGATCAAAAGCATTATAGAGGTATGATCGGATCTTTACTTTACTTAACTGCTAGTAGACCTGATATCATGTTTGCTATTTGTCTATGTGCTAGATATCAATTTAAACCTAAAGAATCTCATTTAATTGTTGTAAAAAGAATACTAATATCTAAGTGGAACTAAAAATGTAGAATTATGGTATTCTAGAGACTCAATACTGAATTTGATTGCATATTCTGATTCTGACTATCTTGGATGTAAACTAGATAGAAAAAGTACAAGTGATGCATGTCAATTTTTAGGAAGTAACTTAATCTCATAGTTTAGCAAAAAACAAAATTTGGTTGCATTATCTACTGCTGAAGCATAATATGTTGCAGCTAGAAGTTGCTGTGCTTAAATCCTTTGGATTAAGCGACAACTTGAAGATTATGGCATAACACTTGATAAAACTCTTATTAGATGTGATAATATTAGTGCAATCAATTTAACTAAAGATCCTATACAATATTCAAGAACTAAGCATATTGAAATTAGATATCATTTTATTAGAGAACATATAGCTAATGGTGATATTTGTCATGATTATGTTTGTACTGATGAAACAATTAGCTGACATATTTACAAAACCCCTTAGTGAAGAAAGATTTTGCTATCTTAGAGGTGAATTAGGAGTTTGTAATCTTTTAGAATAGTCTAAACCTCTAAGGATCAATTATCTAGATTTCAATCACTTTTCTTAAAAATGTTCTCATGATTCTAAGGAAAACTTATCTAGAGACATGAATCCCTTGATTTATTCAAATTTTGTTAACCTTTTTGACAAGTTTTGGATCATTTGAAACTTTTAATTTCTCACTGAAAATTTCTTGGAGTCGACACCACAGTTGGTGGAGTCGACAACTGTTTGTGTTGCTCTGTCTGTATTTCTAGGAGCTGACATCTGACTTTGCGGAGCTAACTCCATTTCGAGCGCTGACTGTTTTAGCAAGTTGGAGTCGACACCTCGCTTAGCGGGAGTTGACA
The DNA here is from genome assembly GCA_900491605.1 of Calamus simplicifolius. Taxonomy (NCBI): domain Eukaryota; kingdom Viridiplantae; phylum Streptophyta; class Magnoliopsida; order Arecales; family Arecaceae; genus Calamus; species Calamus simplicifolius. The sequence goes on along the minus strand of UESW01004795.1, from coordinate 149,528 downwards.
CCTGGTGGACCCGATTTGACTATTTTAGGGCAGAGTTGACACATTTCATTTTCTAATTTCCTCAAATCATCTCCAAATCGTTCCCCTCTTCATTCAAACCTCCAAATCCTTCAAATCTACCATCCCCTTGCTCCAAATCCTTCAAATCTAATTTAGAAGAAATGCAGTAAAGATAAAATTGAGAGGAGATGCAGTAAATGAGGAATTTTTTTAATCTAAAATGGCAAAATATCTATTTATTTTATCCCTCTAAATGACCTTTATATAGACAAGAAACATCATCAACACAAGAAGTCGGCAACTAAATCCTAAAAACTAGACTCCATGATCGACATGTTCTGCACTAGTAATAAATAAATAAACTGGTTCCTAAATAATAGGACACGATAAGACTTATTCAAAAATAAAAATAACAACCGGATCAGGATTAACAACCAACATCTCCCCCTTAATCCTGATCTGACAGAGTAGTCATTCCAAGCATGCCTCTTAATTTGACAAAAGCTTCAAACTTCAAGGGTTTAGTGAGGATGTCAACTACTTGGTTTCTGATTTACAGTAAACCAACTCAATTGTTTTCTTGCCGACTTGATCTATCAAAAAATGATATCGGATGTTGATGTGTTTGCTTCTTCCATGTGTAACAGGATTTTTTGCCAAATCTATTGCAGAGACATTGTCAACAAAAATCTTTATTGGTTCCTCCATTGGAGCATGAATTTGGTTCATTAAATTTTGCAACCAGATTGCCTGACATGCACTTGATGCTGCAGTAGCATACTCTGCTTCACAGGTTGATAGAGCAACAATAAACTGCTTCTTTGATGACCAAGAGAAAGTTGTAGCACCAAAATTGAAACAATATCCAGAAGTATTTTTCCGGTCATCTAGATCTCCAGCCCAATCACAATCTGAGTAGCCTACAAGAGCACAATTGTTTGTTGAAGAATAAAACAGACCATAATTAAGAGTGCTCTTTATGTACCTCATGATTCTCTTGGCTACTTGCATATGAGAATGCTGGGGATTTTCCAAAAACCTGCTAGTTAAGCCAACACCATAAGAAATGTCCGGCCTTGTGCATGTGAGATATCTTAAACTTCCAACAATTTGTTTGAAATATGTTAAATCAACTGATGCTCCTTCTCCATTCTTTGACAATCTTGTACCAACTTCCATAGGCGTTTTTACACAATTACAATCTTGCATAAGGAACTTCTTCAAAAGTTCAGTAGCATACTTCTTTTGGCAAATAAAAATTCATCTTCTCTTTGAACTACTTCTATGCCCAAAAAATATGACATGAGATCAAGATCAGTCATTTCAAACTTACCCATTATGGACTTCTTGAAATCTTCAATTGTTGTGGGATTATTGCCTGTGAATATTAGATCATCAACATAAAGACACAACAACAATATATCTCCAGAATTATTAACCTTCACATATAAGGCATGTTTTGAGGGGCACTTGTCGAAACCAGCCTGAAGGAAGAAGGAATCAAAACATTTATTCCATGATCGTGGGGCTTGTTTAAGGCCATATAATGCTTTCTTCAACCTGTACACCTTGTCTTCACTTTCTTGTTTCATAAATCTAGGAGGTTGCTTGACATATACCTCTTCTTCAAGCGGACCATTTAGAAAAGCTGACTTTACATTCATTTGATGAATTTTCCACTAATTTTGTGCAGCCAATGCAATCATAAGTCTGATGGTCTCCATTCGAGCAACCAGAGAGAAAACTTCTTGATAGTCATAGTCAAGCCTCTGCTTGAATCCCTTTGCCACTAACCTCGCTTTATTCCTTTCTACCTCGCCATTTGACTTTAGTTTTGTCTTGAAAACCCACTTGACATCAATTACTTTGTGACCTTGTGGAATATCAGTGAGCTCCCATGTATGGTTCCTTTCAATTGCCTTGATCTCCTCATTCATAGCATGCACCCATTTGGGATTCTTTATTGCCTCCACAAATATTAGTGGTTCACTATCTGCAAAGAAAGCCAAGTGTACTAATTCTCCATCATTATCAACTTCATCATCAAGAGTTACCTCATAATCTTGCAAGCCTACTGGCGGTTGGCGTTGACGCTGTGGTCTTTCAGATTCTGTCGAAGTTTGTGATGAAAAAGTTTCTCGAGCAGAACTTGAAGAAGCTCCTTAGTGTGTAGTGTGAAATTCAGCTACTTCTTCAAGAACAAGATTTTTAGGACCTTCATGGGTATCAGCATCCCATTTCCAAGCTTCATCTTTAGCAAATGTTACATCTCGGCTGACAATCACCTTTTTTGACTTTGGATTGAACAACTTGTACCCACCACGCTTGTAGCCAATAAAAATAGTCTTCTCTGCTCGATCATCTAACTTTGTCCTTGTCTCTGCTAGAACATGAGCATAAGCAACAGACCCAAATACCTTAAGATGTTTCACACTCGGCTTGAAACTGCTCCAAGCTTCTATAGGGGTTATATTCTGGACACTCATTGTTGGAGATCTATTCATCAACTATACAGAACATGAAATAGCTTTACCCTAGAATGAATTTGGCATACCTTTTGCCTTCAGCAAGCTCCTTGTCATGTCCATGATGGTTCTGTTTTTTCGTTCAGCAACTCCATTATGCTGTGGAGTGTAGAAAAAAGTGACTTCATGCTTTATTTCCTATTCTTCACAATATTTGTTAAATTCATTGGAAGTATATTCCCTCTACCATCAGTTCGCAACACCTTGATAAGATGACCACTTTGCTTTTCAGCATGTGCCTTGTATTTCTTAAAGTAATCAAAAACTTCAGATTTCTTTTGCAAAAAATAGACCGAAATCTTCTGAGTAAAATCATCAATGAAGGTGAGGAAGTACTTATTTTTGCCATTTGATATCGTATTCATTGGGCCACACACATCAGAATGAACTAGCTCAAGTGGTTGAGTTGCTCGTTGTTGTTGTCTTGCTGCAAAAGGCATTCTGTGATGCTTCCCAAGAGTGCAGGCTTCACACAACTGGTCAGGTTTATGTATACTGGGCAAGCCTTTTACCATGTTTTCTTGAGCAAGCAATTTTAAACTCTGAAAATTCGTATGTCCAAACCGCAAGTGCCAAAGCCAAGATTCATCTTTTATAATTCTATTGAGACAATTATAAACTCCACTAGAAATATCAACTTGAAACATACGATTTTTGCTTAAGGGAGCTTTAAAAATGAGTGTACCTTTCTTGTCCAAAATGGAGAATTGATGATATGGTAGGCTCATAATATACCCCTTTTCAAGCAATTGGCCCATACTAACCAAATTACTCTTCATGCCAGGAACATAGAACACATCTGAAATGTACTTATGAACCCTATTCTTCAAATTGATGAGAATTCTTTCTTTTCCAGTCACTGGTATTGTTTTGTCATCGGCAAATTTTACCTTGGTGTGAAAGGACTCATCAAAATCAACAAATAACTTTTTTTTGCCACTCATGTGGTTGGTGCATCCGGTGTCAAGAAACCATGTGGTAGTTTGGGGTTTCACCAGCAGCAATGACCATCAAAAGGGTAAGATCGCCATCAACATCATCACCATCTCCTTGCACATAGTGAGCCTTTTGGGTACTATTTTTGTATCTGCACTCATTTGAATAGTGGCCACGTTTATGACAATGATAACATTCAATATTAGATTTGTCATACCTTCCTCTATCACGTCCGCGACCATGACCTCTTGAATTTTTCTGATGGCCAAAATTTGATTTTTCTTGATCATTACCACCTACTTGAAAATTGTTCTTATGGCCACCATGACCTTTGTTGAAGTAAACACCATGTGCCCATCCTCTACCACGAGGACCACCATGCCTTTGACTTGTTTTACCACCTTGATCACCTATGAAGGAGACTTGGCTTTGGAAGGCTTGCTCAATCGGCTTCTTTGTCTCCTTTTCATTCATTCTTTGCTCATGCACTTCTAATGAGCCTGACAACTCTTCAACAGTCATCTGGGACAGATCATGGGCTTCTTCTATTGCTGCCACGATGTGCTCAAATTTTGGTGTGAGTGTCCGCAAGATTTTCTCCACTTTAGTCTGCTCTTTATACTCCTCTCCATATATTTTGCTTTTATTTGTCAAAGCAAGAACTTGACTAATATAAGTAGCAATAACCTCAGAGGACTCCATTTATAGGAGTTCATATTGACGTCTTAAGGTTTGGAGTTTTACCTTCTTAACTTTCTCCGCACCTTTATATGCTGTCATCAAGATATCCCATGCTTGCTTTGATGTTGTTGCATCTGCAATCTTCTCAAACACTTCATCATTCATCCCTTGATGGATGAGATATAAAGCCTTATTGTCCTTTTTCTTGGTTTCATGGTGGGCATTCCTTTGGGCATCATTTGCATTCTCTGCAAGTGTAGCAACTCCATCCTCCACAACACCTAGCAACTCGTGGTAATAAAAAAGAACTCTCATTTGAATACTCCACAGGTTGTAATTTTTGCCATCCAGGATAGGAACTGAAATTTGAACAGTACCATTCATTGTGCATGCTCTGATACCACTAATGAAAAAAATAATAATTTAGAAGAAATGCAGTAAAGATAAAATTGAGAGGAGATGCAGTAAACAAGGAGATTTTCTTTATCTGAAATGGTAAAATATCTATTTATTTTATTCTACTAAATGGCTTTATATAGGCAAGAAACATCATCAACACAACCAGAAGTCGACAACTAAATCCTAAAAACTAGACTTTTCGACATGTTCTGCACTAGTAACAAATAAATAAACTGGTTCCTAAATAATAGGACATGACAAGACTTATTCAAAAATAAAAATAACAATCGGATCAGGATTAACAACCAACATTCCTTGTATAGGCTTATTCTTTATTTTAATAAATATTATTTATACAAAAATTATCTATATATAGTTATAATATTATTTTTTAATATAATTTTATGTATATGTGTTATTTACATATAATTAATTGGTCCTAAGTTCGGATAAAGAACAAGAATAATGGTAGATTAATAGTCGGCATAAAATTATAATCATATCTTACGAATATGAATATTATTTTATACAACATTATATTGTAAAATTATTATTACATTATTGGGTTTAGCTGGTACTCTTTTTTTTTTTTTTGAAAACCAAGCTTGAATTTTATCTGTTTAAAGCTTTCATTCAAAATTTTCAACCTCTTATATCATTCTTTTATGCCATTAATTACAGCATCATCTATATACAGCAAAAAGCATTACTGAAAAGCTTACATTATATATTATAATATAATTAAATAATAATATTTAAATATGATATGATATGGTTTGGTGTCAAGAGGTGGTTCTCCAATATCCCTTCTCGAGCTCAAAGAGGTGGGTGTAGTCTCGTGGTATAAAGCGCATATATGGTCTGATCTTCAAGTTTTTGTAGGATGATTTTTCTCCCCATATGATTGAGAATTAGCTGCTACCATCACGTTAGAGTGATAACTGCGTCGAATGGATCAGGCATGGAAGAGCAAACTGAGCTTTTCGATCTTTTGTTCGCCAACTAATATTAATTTTGATTTCGACGTGCTCAAATGTACTGATTCGACTGCTGAAATTAGAAGTTTTTCAGATGCTTTTATTTGATGGCTAACTGATAAAATACAGGGTTAATTACCATGATAAAAACCTTCGTTTTTTAAAAAACACTGATTGGTAACTGCTCTCAATCTAACATTAATTAAACTCTGAAACTGAGATAAGAAAGTAGCGAATAGGAAAAAATACTGGCGTTTTATGCTCAACTAGTTCTGCAGTTCTGGCGTTTTATGCACTCGAATGATCAGTAACAAACAATGAGGAGCTCAAGATGAGGAAGCGTGTATACCATTAATTCTCCCTACCCCAAGTGCACAATTAGCTCGGACCCCTTTGAATCCGATGGCCAAATACTATATATAATTCATACGTAGCAACAGATGGTAACAACAGCAGCAACAATTATGGACGGCGAGTCCATGAGAAGGCTTTCGACTGGGTTCATGTCATTAACCATGGGTTGTGGTGTTTGTTCATGTCAAACTATCTATCGCTGTTTTGTTGCCTAAATATAAAATAATTAAAAGTAGTGATGCTCCTTATATGAAGCTTAATTCATGACTCTGATGATCATTTTTGCTAGTGCGAGAGAGAAATGATTTCATATCATATATAATAACAAACTTGAGATGAGAACCGTTGAATCTCTTTAAACCTCATGCTATATATATATGAGCTACCGTTGGAGCTCATATAGCATGAAGGACGACCATGGTAAGCCAAGAATTGGAGAGAGAAGAATCGTAGAGATTAAAAAGCACCAGGTATGTTAACTGCCATTGAGAGAGAAAAGAAACGTTGAAACGCGTGGAGTAGTAGTTAAGATGGAAATCTAGCTCGGATCCACTCCATCACCCGCCTTCTTCTCCTTGTCCTATCCGTCAACCTCGTCGAGTCCACCTTCTTCCCCTTCTCCCCCCATTAATAGAGAGAACTTGTTTTTACGATATTGTGTGATGCCCCTCCTAATAGTCCAACATCGAGAAATTAAGAAAAGATTATATGGCTTATAACTAGTAAGAAAGATGGACAAGTACCAATTGGATCCCGTAGTGATCCAAGTTGGTGTGAACCTTATCTGATGTGGCTAATCATACCCCCAAGCGATGGAGTAATGGTCTGCATGGTTCTCGAAGCCAAGTAATAATTTGGCAGCTAGTCCCGGCCTTGCCCTCGGCTTTGGCCTCGGACTTCACCTCGGCCTCGGCCTCGGCCGCGGACTTTACCTCGGCTTCGGCCTCGGTCGCGAACTTCACCTCAGCCTCGACCTCGATCGCGGACTTTGTTTCAGCATCAACATCGGCCTTGAGCCTAGCTTCGGCCTCGAGCCCTGCCTCGGCCTCTGCCTTGAGCCCCGCCTCGGCCTCGGCATGTCTTCGGCCTCGGCCTCGAGTCTCGCCTCGGCCTCAGCCTCGAGTTTCGCCTCGGCATGCTATCGGCCTATAATTTTGGCCATGGAACTAACCTCGAATATTGGGCCCATTGATCTAAAACACATAAGATTGCCACATGGCCCACTAACCCATTCTTTGCCAAGACTACGGGCGGTTACTGATATACTATGGGCATTACCGATATTTACGATGCACGTTCAGCGGCTATGCACTCACCTACCGCTTACGGAGCCAATCTTGATGGAAGACGTGATTCGATGGTTATCCACGAAGGGTAAGAGGAACCTCCAAACAGGTATATAAAAACCTTGACTCACAACAAGGAGGGAGGGACTCCTATTGTTGACCCAATTATTGATTTTGATGATTAATAAAGGAATTGGAGTATATTTATTTGATTACTAGTAGATTTGATAAGTGTTTCAGGGCTTAAAAATATTTGATTGATTTAAAGGCATTAAGAAACGTGTTTTGAATCAATTGCAAAATATAAGTTTCAAAGTTTCAGAGCCTGAAGTCGACACCTAGGAATTCTGGAGCCGACCCCATGGCTAGTAAAATATTCTTCTGATTTTTGATACGGTTCGGAGTCGACACCTAGAGTTTCGGAGCCGACACTTACAGTGTCTGGAGCCGACTCCGATGCGGGGATAGAATGCTTGATTTTTGACTACCTTGAAGCGATACTTAAAGTCTTTTAGAGCCAACATCTGACCATGGCGAGCCGACACCTAACTTTTTCGAAGCCGACTCCTCGATGAACTCAGAACTTTCTATTTTTGGATAAACGACTTGGAGCCGACACATGAAAAGTTAGAGCCGACTCCAACCTATATGGAACGAAATTTTAAATGCCAGATCAGCTCTAACGGTAATATTTTCTTTTTACCTAACTTCTAACGGATATATTTTGTTTGGAAAAACTTTTCAGGTACATTCCAAGAGCTAGTTTTCTCACCAAAAACGGATTAAAGGAAATCTATAAAAGGGGAGAACGTCCGTTTGAAAAAAAATATAACGAAGGAAAAACGAAAAAAAAGGAGTGCTTTCAAATAAAAAATCCATGAAGTCTTGAGCCTGAAATCAGAGAGAAAGAGTTCAAACTAAAATCCTTCCTCTCCAAAAAGCTAAAAAGAAATCCAAGGCACTCATATTGAAAAATCGAAGGACTTCCAAAAGGAGGATAAAGCTCTGTTTTTGAGATTTTCCAACTTCTCATCTGCAACATTTGCAACGAATCAAAGCTGAGGCATGATTCAACATCTTTAAAGAGAAGAGGAAGAAGAAGAAAAAGCTCAAATCCAATCACTTCAAATCAAGCTTTTCTAACCTTATTCCTTTATTTTGAATATTTGCTCATTTGAGGAGCTTTGTATTATTGAAAAAAATTATTCTTTCTTGTTTGTGCTCGTTCTATCAAGGGGATTGAACTAGTGGAGGTAGTATACCTCGGGTCAAGCTAGATTAGAGTTTGGTTTTGTGCTGGTGAGCCGAAAAGGCTGGGTTCGTTGTGATCCCTGAAAAAAATAAGTTTTGAGTTGTGATCTTGTAAAAAACCCAAATCTAGGACTTGTAATCATGAGGACTTATAACGGTGTGGAGGCCCCAATGATGGATATCCATATGGATAAGTGGACAGCTAGGTAAGTTGAAGGATACACCTGAACCACTATAATCTAACATGGTAACTTTTGTGTTTTTTATGCTTTGGTCAATTACCATAGCCTCTTCTACATCTATCTCTTGGTTGTTTATATTCGCATTGCATTTAATTTCATCTATCTCCAAGCACATAGTTTTTAAAAGGTTAAATTTTTTTAAAGAACCCAATTCACCCCCCTCTTAGGTTGCCATCTGGGCCAATAATTGGTATCAGAGCAAGTGCTCATTGTTTATTTGATCACACGATCAAGAGCTAAAGATCCAAATGGCAGCTCAAGTTGGATCTTTATTTGCTGAAGGTCTTTCTACAAATAGACCTCCCTTGTTTAATGGTTCCAACTATTCATATTGGAAAGCAAGAATGAGGATATTCATTCAAGCTTCAGATTATGAATTATGGAGTGTTATAATTAATGGACCAAGCACACCCACACACATAGTTGATGGCTCTATTGTTCCTAAGCCCGAAAGGGATTGGAATGATAATGATAGGAAAATGGCTCAGCTTAATGCTAAGGCCATGAATGTCTTATATTGTTTCTTAAATGTAAACGAATTTAATCGTATCTCTACATGTAATTCCGCAAAAGAGATATGAGATAGATTAGAGGTTACCCATGAGGGTACAAATCAAGTTAAAGAATCTAAGATAAATATTCTTGTTCATAAGTATGAATTATTCAGCATGAAACAAACTGAAACTATAGCATGCATGTATACTAGATTCACCGATATTGTAATGGTTTGAAAAGTCTAGGTAAGATTTATACTAATTCTGAACTTGTTGCAAAATTCTTAGGTCACTTCCAAGGACTTGGGAAGCAAAGGTGACAGCAATCCAAGAAGCCAAGGACCTCAACACTTTACCCTAGGAGGAGCTACTTGGATCACTAATGACCCATGAGTTAACCATGAAGCAGCACATAGAGGAAGATGTTAAAAAAAGAAGACTATAGCTCTTAAGGCTGCAGAAAGTGAGGAGAGCTGCAATGATAATGATGATGATGATGAGACAGCTCTTCTAGCTAGAAAATTCAAAAAATTCATGAGAAGAAAGAGACCCTTCCACAAGAAGAAATCTGGAATTAAGATGGAAGGAGAAAGAGAAAAGGACAAGGACAAGGACAAAGAGAAAGACCCCTTAATTTGCTATGAGTGTAAGAAACCGGGGCACTTTAGATATGATTGTCCTCTACTAAAGAAAGCCTACAAGAAGAAGAAGAAAGCCTATGTTGCAACCTGGAGTGACAGCGATGAATCCTCTTCAGAGGAAGATCAAAAAGAAGTTGCAAACATTTTCTTTATGGCAAACGACGACAACGAGGTAAGTTCTGAAAACCCTTGTGATGATTTTATATTTGATGAATTGTTTGAAGCTTTTAATGAACTAGTTGATGATTTTAAAGTTTTAAAAAAGAAATACAAATTTCTGAAAAATGATAATTCAATTCTCATTAAAGAAAAGATAATCTTACTAATGAGATTAAGATGCTGAAATCTGAATATAAAAATTTGACAAAAGAAAAAGAGTCAATTTCCAATGAAAATGATAAATTAAAGAAGGAAGTTGATAAATATAAGAATATTGTTGATAAATTTACTTATAGTTCTGAAAAACTTAATTATTATTAGGTAATCAAAGAGCTATATTTGATAAGGCTGGATTAGGATATAGACCTAACATAAAACAAAATTTTATCAAAACTTCTTTAGAAAAGAACAAAATAGAGATAGTATTACATGTCATTATTGTAACAAGAAAGGCCATAAATCCTATGAATGTAATGTGAGAAACAGTAACAAAAATTTAAGTAGTAAAGGAAAGAAAATATGGGTTCCTAAAGGAACAATCTTTTATGCTACTAACCATGAAGGACCCAAGAAGGCTTGGGTACCTAAATATAAGACTTAATTATTTTTGCAGGAGTGTCTTGCGGCCAAAAATTTAAAGCAAAAGTGGTATCTCGATAGTGGCTGCTCAAGACATGATGGGTGACAAGGATCAATTCATCACCCTTGAAAGCAAAGAGGAGGAGTTGTTACGTTTGGTGACAATGGCAAAGGCCAAATCATGGGGTTTGGTAATATTCAAATAACTCCCTCCACATATATTGAAAATGTTTATATGTCAATGGTTTAAAACATAATCTAATAAGTATTAGCCAATTATGTGATAAAGGTTTTAAAGTATCATTTGAAGCATCTATCTGCACATTTCTAATCCTATGATAATAGCATTGTTTTTATTGGAAATAGAAATGACAATGTATACTTGATTGATTAGATAATTTTTTACTAATAATCATTGCTTAGTTGCTAATAATACTAATATGAATGAGATTGGTTGGTTATGACATCGTAGATTAGGTCATGCAGCACACACCTAATTTCAAAATTAATAAGAATGGATTTAGTAAAAGGACTTCCACAACTAGATTTTGAAAATAACAAAATTTGCGATGCATGTCAATTTGGAAAACAAACTAGAAACTCTTTCAAAACTAAAAATATTGTTTCCACTTCTAGGCCACTTGAACTACTTCACATGGATCTTTTTGGACCTACTAGAACCACAAGTCTAGGAGAAAAGAAATATGGTCTTGTGATTGTAGATGATTACTCTAGATACACTTGGGTATTATTTTTAGC
>UESW01004795.1:114167-135762 GCA_900491605.1 Calamus simplicifolius | reverse complement strand
GGGGGGGTGAATTGGGTTTTTCAAAATTAAACCTTTGAAAAATTACCTTAAGATGAATGAAAATAATGCAATGTAAATATAAAGCAACAATAAAAAGAGATAGAGATAAAGAGAAGCACGGCAAACACAAAGATTTTATAGTGGTTCGGTGTATCCAACACCTACGTCCACTCCCAAGACCTACTTGGGTCCACACTATAATCACTCGATTACAGCCGAGTTGTTTTACAAGTTCACAACTCAAACTTGTTGTTTTACCCGGGATCACAACGAACCCAGCCGGTTTTTCGGGCTCACCAGCACAAAACCCAAACTCAAGCAAAACTAGCTTGACCCGAGGTTAACAACCTCCACTAGTTCAATCCCCTTTGATTGAACTAGGCACAAACAAGTATAAAATGTTTTACAAATTTTCACAGCTCCTTAATGAGCAAATATTCAAAGAAAAGTAAATAGGTTTAGAAAAGCCTGGTTTGAAGTTGTTTGGCTTTGAGCTTTTCTTCTTTTCTTCCCTCTTCTCCTTGCTGGGTTGAATCAAGCCTCAGCTCCGATTCTTCACAGTAGATGCAGTTGAGAAGATTGAAAAGTTGGTCTCTTTCTTCTAGTTGAGAATCCTCCGATTTTTCTCTATTTGAACGGCTTGGATTCTTCTTTGAGCTTTGTGGAGTGGAAGGTTTTGAACTTGAAAGCTCCTCTCTTGGATATAAGGCTCAAGACTTCTCGGATTTTGATTTTTGTCTATCCGTTTCTATCTCTCTCTTTTCTATATTTTTTCAAACGGTTGTTTTTCCCTTTTTATAGATTTTCCTTTGATTCATTTTTGGGTGGAAATCTAGCCGTTGGAGTGTACCTGGAAGGATTTTCCATTCATAAAAAATAGCCGTTAGATGTCAGAAATCAAAAATTACCGTTAGAGCTGATCTGGCATTTTTGATTTTTCGTCCAGGTGGTTGGAGTCGGCTCCAGCTTTTCAGGTGTCGGCTCCGAATCGTTTTTCCATAAATAGTAAAATCTGAGTTCGTCGTGGAGTCGGCTCCGCAAAAGTAAGTGTCGGCTCGCCGTCGTCAGGTGTCGGCTCCCAAAAACTGTAGGTGTCGGCTCCAGGATGCTCAGAAAAATCAACGCTCTGTTCCATCGGAGTCGGCTCCAGACACAGTAAGTGTCGACTCCGAAACCTTAGGTGTCGGCTCCGAAACTCTAGGTGTCGACTCCAAGCTCTGAAACTTTAAATCTCTGATTTGTTTTTGATTCAAAATTTATTTCTTAATTCCTTTAAATTGATCAAATAAATTTAAGTCCTGAAACACTTATAAAATCCATTAGTAATCAAATGAATATACTCAATTCCTTTATTAATCATCAAAATCAATGAGTGGATCAACACTTCGTTTTTAAAAAACACTAATTGGTAACTGCTCTCAATCTAACATTAATTAAACTCTGAAACTGAGATAAGAAAGTAGCGAATAGGAAATGATGACGCTCGATCACCTCTTCCGGATGTCGAGAACGGAGGCGCTTCTCGAATCCTCACCTCGCCGGGCTGCCTGCAAGGAAGTCCCGGGGCCGGAGGGGGCTCCGATGGGACCCTCCGACGGCCAAGTTAGTGACTGAGGTCACAGCTGAAGAAGGGCTCGAATGAGCCCTGTTTTGGGTGGAGAAGAGGGGTCTCCGAGAGGAGGAATCCCTTTTGAGAGTTTAGATGGCGATTTTGGGGGTTATCGCGTGTGTACCTATTTGGTGAGTGGATTTATCCTTTTATAAGGGTTGACACTGGCACGACCACATGGGATGGCATGAAGTCAGAATGTCTGCAGAGCCCTTGTGTGAATCTGGGCTGGTTTGTGGGTTACGTCCCATCAGCCATCGGAGCTGTCGGGTGGCGCGAGTCTGGCGTTATCGGGCGGCACATGTCAGAGAGCAGTTTCTTGAACCGCTGGGGCTAATCTGGTGGAAACTGGGGAATCCCGTCTCATCAAGGTCGAGCTGGGTCGACCCGGGCCTGTCCCGCTAGCAAGGCAGTGCTGGGGTGGGGCCGAATCGGTGGACTTGGAGACGCTGGGGCCGAGTCGGGCCGGCCATGGATGGCCTTGGCTGACTCAGCGGAACTGGAGACGCCGGGGCCGAGTCGGGCCGGCCTGCGATGGCATTGGCCACTCGGCGGGGCTGGAGATGCCGGGGCCGAGTCGGGCCGACCGGGGATGGCCTTGGCCGACTCGGTGGGACTGGAGACACCGGGGCCGAGTCGGGCCGGCCAGGGATGGCCTTGGTCGACTCGGCAGGACTGGAGACGCCGGGGCCGAGTCGGGCCGGCCTGGGATAGCCTTGGCCGACTCGGTGGGACAGGGGATGCCGGGGCCGAGTCGGGCCAGCCTGGGACGGCCTTGGCTGACTCGGCGGGACTGGAGACGCCGGGGCCGAGTCGGGCTGGCCTGGGATGGCCTTGGCCGACTCGGCGGGACTGGGGATGCCGGGGCTGAGTCGGGCCGGCCTGGGACGGCCTTGGCTGACTCGGCAGGACTGGAGACGCCGAGGCCGAGTCGGGCTGGCCGGGGATGGCCTTGGCCGACTCGGCGGACTGGAGACGCCGAGGCCGAGTCGGGCCGGCCTGGGACGGCCTTGGCCGACTCGGCGGGATTGGAGACGCCGGGGCCGAGTCGGGCCAGCCTGGGACGGCCTTGGCCGACTCGGCGGGATTGGAGTCGCCGGGGCTGAGTGGGAACGTGCCGGGGCTGCCTGGCTTGGAGGTGCCGTGGCTGGCTAGGAACTGGGGTGCCGGTCTTGGAGGTGTCGGCCTTTGGGGCCGACTGTCTTGGAGGTGCCGGCCTTGGAAGCGCCGATCTTGGAGATGTCGGCCTTGGAGGTGCCGGTCTTGGAGGCGTCGGCCTTTGGGGCCGACTGTCTTTGAGGTGCCGGCCTTGGAGGTGCCGATCTTGGAGGCGTCGGCCTTTGGGGCCGACTGTCTTTGAGGTGCCGGCCTTGGAGGTGCCGGTCTTGGAGGCGCCGCCTTTGGGGCTGACTGTCTTGGAGGTGCCGACTTTGGAGGTGCCGATCTTGGAGGCCGACGCTAGAGGCGGGCACTGGAGGACGACGCTGGCGGTTGTCATCCTTTGGGACCGTCCAAAAAATTTTATTTTTCATGGGGTCAACTGGCCCCATCAAATGCCCTCCACACTCCTCGAGCTTGCGGGCCCCGCATCGGCTAAGCGAAAGGAGTGTAGAACTTTTTCCTTGGCACCTTGCGCTGCCTTGGAGGGACGTCTGCGTGCCTTCTTTGGCTAGCTGAGGGCGGCTAGTAATCCTCTCCCAACGTGGGGTCTGGGAGTGAACCCCGGAGGGTGACCTGAGAGCTGGGAGTCGTCAGGTTCCTTTTCTTTAAAGAAATTGGTCTCTTTCTATAGGGTTGGTCTGCCCCCCAGGAAACTCTGTTGATTGGAATCCGTGGGTCTTGAGCTTGAGGGTGCCGACACGGAGCTGGTCTTGGGTGCTGGCGCGGAGGCCGGTCTTTGGTGCTGACGCGGAGTCGGTCTTTGGTGCCGATGCAGAGTCGGTCCTTGTTTGCCGACGCGGAGTCGGTCTTTGTTGCCGATGCGGAGTCGGTCTTTGGTGGTTTTCCTGTAACGCATTCAGATACTAATGAAAAGAAACCTTTTCTCAGTGTAGTATACTTAGCTTTTTTCGCAGCTATTTGCCTTCGCAGGTCTTTGGTGCAGATGCAGAGTCGGTCTTTGGTGCCGATGCGGAGTCGGTCTTTGGTGCCGACGCGGAGTCGGTCTTTGGTGCCGACGCGGAGCCTGTCTTTGTTGCTGACGCGGAGCCGGTCTTTGTTGCCGACGCGGAGCCGGTATTTGTTGCCGACGCGGAGGCGGTCTTTGGTGCCGACACGGAGTCGGTCTTTGGCGCCGGCGTGGAGCCGGTCTTTGGTGCCTGCACGGAGCCGGTCTTTGGTGCCGACGCGGAGCCGATCTTTGGTGTCGACGCAGAGCCGGTCTTTGGTGCCGACGCGGAGTTGGTCTTTGTTGCCAACGCGGAGTTGGTCTTTGGTGCCGATGCAGAGTTGGTCTTTGGTGTTGACGCAGAGTCGGTCTTCGTTGCCAACGCGGAGTTGGTCTTCATTGCCAACGCGGAGTTGGTCTTTGGTGCCGACGCGGAGTCGGTCTTTGTTGCCGATGCGGAGCCGATCTTCGTTGCCAACATGGAGTTGGTCTTTGGTGCCGACGCCGAGTCGGTCTTTGTTGCCAACGCGGAGTTGGTCTTTGATGCCGATGCGGAGTCGGTCTTTGTTGCCGATGCGGAGCCGGTCTTTGGTGCCGACACGGAGCCGGTCTTCGGTGCCAACGCGGAGTTGGTCTTTGTTGCCAACACGGAGTTGGTTTCTGTCTAAGAAATACACTCATCCCAAGAGCGTGATAAGACAAGGATATTCTGAATAATACTTTATTAAAGGATCAGCAAGCTACTGATAATACCGTTCGCGTTCTGAATGTGGGGGAGAAGCTTCCCATTTTGATGCCAGCTTGCTTCCTTCCGTTGGCTCCCCGAGCTGCTGCTCGCCCTCACGAGACTCACGAGGTCATGCTATTGTTCCTTCCGTTGGGGCATTGTTGGGGCAAATCTGAGGCGCTGGAGGTGCCGACGCACCTGGGGCCGCGAGGTTTCCTCCAAGTGGCCCTGCTGGACAAACTTTTCAATGGCCTTCTTCAACTGGCGGCAATCTTCGGTGTCATGCCCATAGTCTTGGTGATACCGGCAGTAAAGCTCTTTGCTGCGGGGGTTTATTGACTTTAGGGACGTGGGCGTTGAAAGTAAGGCTCCTCCTCAATCTCTAGCAGGATGTGGGAGAACAGAGCCGTGAGAGGAGTAAACCGCCCCTTAGAAACCAGCGCCTGGGGC
Source organism: Calamus simplicifolius (assembly GCA_900491605.1). Classification (NCBI taxonomy): domain Eukaryota; kingdom Viridiplantae; phylum Streptophyta; class Magnoliopsida; order Arecales; family Arecaceae; genus Calamus; species Calamus simplicifolius. The sequence goes on along the minus strand of UESW01004795.1, from coordinate 130,869 downwards.
TGTTGGTCAAAGCGACTGGGCAGCTCGGGCTGCCTGGATCGTCCCTCAGCTGGTTCCGTGGGTGTTGGCTTCTTATTGGAACTCCTACCGACTTCCCTTCTGGACGAGTCAGCCTCATTGGCGCGGATGTACTTCTGAGCCCGGAGGAGGAGGTCGGAATAAGAGCTCGGGGGCTTCTTATCCAGGGAGAAGGTGAAGCAGGACAGAAGGAGTCACTGCTTCAGCGCTAGGGAGGCCACCGCATCGTCGAGATGGTAGACCTCGAGGACGACAGTTTTGAATCGGGATACGAAGTCCCGCAGTGACTCTCCTTCCTTCTGGCGGACGGAGAAGAGGCTGTCTGCCACCCTTGGGATCCGGCGGCAGGCATCGAAGTGGGCCAAAAATGCCCTCTCCAGCTCCCGGAAGGAGTCTATGCTGTGAGGGGGCAGGCGTGAGTGCCATGCACGGGCGGCCTTCCGCAGGGTGGCGGGGAAGGCCTTACAGAGAAGGGCATCTGAAGCGCCCTGGATTTGCATCATTGCTTTGTAACTCTCGAGATGATCGAGAGGATCCGTCGTACCGTCGTATGGGTCCACCTGGGGGAAGCGGAACCTGGAGGGAACTAGTTCCTCCATGATGCGGCGAGTGTAGGGAGGACGAGTGTCGAACTCTTCCTCCGGCTGATGGTTGATCTTCTTGGCGAGCTCATCGAGGCGCCGATTGTACTCCTCCAGGCGTTCCTCCGCTTGGCGGTTGATTATCGGGGCCCTCCGAGATGGCTCGAAGGAAGAAGAAGATGAGGAGGCAGAAGGAGATGGAGACGGAAGTCAGGACTTCCGCCTGGGTTCCTCGTGATGATGTGGCTTGGGAGGAAACTCGTCGGGGCCGTGGTCAGGGGACCGTGACCGCTTGGAGGGCTCGCATCGGGGCTTCCTTGGGGAAACTTGACGTCGGCCGGTACCTCGCCGACTGGCCTCCCACCGAGGAGAACCTCCCCTTGCCGACTGCTGACTGGGCGGGGGAGCGGTCTGGTGCTGGGTGGCCACGGACTGCTGCTGTTAGAGCCCGTGGATCATGGCGGTGAGATTCTGGACTTGCTAGGAGAGGGTTGCCAGCTGCTCCGCTGTTTGGACAGCGGCATCCAATGGCGGGCCAGCAACCGGAGGGTTGGTAGCAGGGGGATCAGCCTCCTGCTGCCTAGCTGGCGGGAGGAGCCCCGCCGGACAGCTGACGGAGGCATCCTGGGCTCGAGTCACCACCATGGCTTCTTGAAGAAGAGAGGGGATGAAAAGTGTAGCTCAGGGAGAACGTTCGCTACTTTTTCTTATCCCCCTTCCTGGCGCGCCAATCTGATGACGCTCGATCACCTCTCCTGGATATCGGGAACGGAGGCGCTTCTCGAATCCTCGCCTCGCCGGGCTGCCTGCAAGGAAGTCCGGGGGCCGGAGGGGGCTCCGGCGGGACCTTCCGACGGCCAAGTTAGTGACTGAGGTTACAGCTGAAGAAGGGCTCAAATGAGCCCTATTTTGGGTGGAGAAGAGGGGTCTCCGAGAGGAGGAATCCCTTTTGAGAGTTTAGATGACGATTTTAGGGGTTATCGCGCGTGTACCTATTTGGTGAGTGGATTTACCCTTTTATAAGGGTTGACATTGGCACGCTCACGTGGGGTGGCATAAAGTCAGAACGTCTGCAGAGCCCTTGCGTGAATCTGGGCTGGTTGGTGGGTTACGTCCCATCAGCCGTCGGGGCTGTCGGGCGGCGCGCGTCTGGCGCTATCAGGCGGTGCGCGTCTGGCGCTGTCGGGCGGCGCGTGTCAGAGAGCGGTTTCTTGAACTGCTGGGGCTAATTTGGCGGGAACTGGGGAATCCCGTCTCATCAAGGCCGAGCTGGGTTGACCCGAGATGGCTGGGGCCCGTCCCGCTGGCAAGGCAGTGCCGGGGCGGGACCGAATCGGTGGACTTGGAGACGCCGGGGCCGAGTCAGGCTAGCCAGGGATGGCCTTGGCCGACTCGGCGGAACTAGAGACGCCGGGGCTGAGTCGGGCCGGCCTGGGATGGCCTTGGCCGACTCGGCGGGGCTGGAGACGTTGGGGCCGAGTCGGGCCAGCTGGGGATGGCCTTGGCCGACTCGGCGGGGCTGGAGACGCCGGGGCCGAGTCGGGCCGGCCGGGGATGGCCTTGGCCGACTCGGCGAGGCTAGAGACGCCGGGGCCGAGTCGGGCCGGCCGGGGATGGCCTTGGCCGACTCGGCGGGACTGGAGACGCCGGGGCCAAGTCAGGCCGGCCTGGGACGGCCTTGGTCGACTTGGCGGGACAGGGGACGCCGGGGCCGAGTCGGGCTGGCCTGGGACGGCCTTGGCCGACTCGGCAGGACTGGAGACGCCGGGGCCGAGTCGGGCCAGCCGGGGATGGCCTTGGCCAACTCGGCGGGACTGGAGACGCCGGGGCCGAGTCGGGCCGGCCTGGGACAGCCTTGGCCGACTCGGCGGGACAGGGGACGCCGGGGCCAAGTCGAGCCGGCCTGGGATGGCCTTGGCCGACTCGGCGGGACTGGAGACGCCGGGGCCGAGTCGGGCCGGCCTGGGACGGCCTTGGCCGACTCTACGGGATTGGAGACGCCGGGGCCGAGTCGGGCCGGCCTGGGACGGCCTTGGCCGACTCGGCGGGATTGGAGTCGCTGGGGCCGAGTGGGAACGTGCCGGGGCCGCCTGGCTTTGCGGTGCCGTGGCCGGCTAGGAACTGGGGTTCCGGTCTTGAAGGTGTCGGCCTTTGGGACCGACTGTCTTGGAGGTGCCGGCCTTTGAAGCGCCGGTCTTGGAGGTGTCGGCCTTGGAGGTGCCGGTCTTGGAGACGTCGGCCTTTCAGGCCGACTGTCTTTGAGGTGCCGGCCTTGGAGGTGCCGGTCTTGGAGGCGTCGGCCTTTGGGGCCGACTGTCTTAGAGGTGCCGGCTTTGGAGGTGCCGGTCTTGGAGGCGTCGGCCTTTGGGGCCGACTGTCTTGGAGGTGCCGGCTTTGGAGGTGCCGGTTTTGGAGGCGTCGGCCTTTGGGGTCGACTGTCTTGGAGGTGCCGGCTTTGGAGGTGCCGGTCTTGGAGGCCGACGCTGAAGGCGGGCGCTGGGGCCGGCGCTGGAGAACGACGCTGGCGGCTGTCACCCTTTGGGACCGTCCAAAAATTTTATTTTCATGGGGTCAACTGGCCCCATCAGGAAAAAATACTGGCGTTTTATGCTCCAAGTAGTTCTGCAGTTCTGGCGTTTTATGCACTCGAATGATCAGTAACAAACAACGAGGAGCTCAAGATGAGGAAGCGTGTATACCATTCTCCCTACCCCAAGTGCACAATTAGCTCGGACCCCTTTGAATCCGATGGCCAAATACTATATATAATTCATACGTAGCAACAGATGGTAACAACAGCAGCAACAATTATGGACGGCGAGTCCATGAGAAGGCTTTCGACTGGGTTCATGTCATTAACCATGGGTTGTGCTGTTTGTTCATGTCAAACTATCTATCGCTGTTTGTTGCCTAAATACATAAAATAATTAAAAGCAGTGATGCTCCTTATATGAAGCTTAATTCATGACTCTGATGATCATTTTTGCTAGTGCGAGAGAGAAATGATTTCATATCATATATAATAGCAAACTTGAGATGAGAATCGTTGAATCTCTTTGAACCTCATGCTATATATATATATATGAGCTACCGTTGGAGCTCATATATAGCATGAAGGACGACCATGGTAAGCCAAGAATTGGAGAGAGAAGAATCGTAGAGATTAAAAAGCACCATGTATGATAACTGCCATTGAGAGAGAAAAGAAACGTTGAAACGCGTGGATGTAGTAGTTAAGATGGAAATCTAGCTCCGATTCCACTCCATCACCCGCCTTCTTCTCCTTGTCCTATCCGTCAACCTCGTCGAGTCCACCTTCTTCCCCTTCTCCCCCATTAATAGAGAGAACTTGTTTTTACGATATATGTGTGATGCCCCTCCTAATAGTCCAACATCGAGAAATTAAAAAAAGATTATATTGCTTATAACCAGTTAAAAAAGATGGACAAGTACCAATTGGATCCCGTAGTGATCCAAGTTGGTGTGAACCTTATCTGATGTGGCTGATCACGCCCCCAAGCAATGGAGTAATGGTCTGCACGATTCTCGAAGCCAAGTAATAAATTGGCAGCTAGTCCCGGCCTTGCCCTCGGCTTTGGCCTCGGACTTCACCTCGGCCTCGGCCTCGGTCGCGGACTTCACCTCGGCTTCGGCCTCGGCCTTGGCCTCGGTCGCGGACTTCACCTCAGCCTCGACCTCGATCGCGGACTTTGTTTCAGCATCAACATCGGCCTTGATCCTAGCTTCGGCCTCTAGCCCTGCCTCGGCCTCTGCCTTGAGCCCCGCCTCGGCCTCGGCATGTCTTCGGCCTCGGCTTCGAGTCTCGCCTCAGCCTCAGCCTCGAGTTTCGCCTCGGCATGCTATCGGCCTACAATTTCGGCCGTGGAACTAACCTCGAATATTGGGCCCATTGATCTAAAACGCATAAGATTGCCACATGGCCCGCTAACCCACTCTTTGCCAAGACTACGGGCGGTTACCGATATACTGTGGGCATTTACCGATATTTACGACGCACGTTCAGCGGCTATGCGCCCACCTACCGTTTATGGAGCCAATCTTGACGGAAGACGTGATTCGATGGTTATCCACGAAGGGTAAGAGGGACCTCCAAACAGGTATATAAAAACCTTGACTCACAACGAGGAGGGAGGGACTTCTATTATCTCATCTTTACTGCTGTTCTCCAAACCGCTAACTTGAGCATCGGAGGGTCCCAGCCAGAACCACCGGTCTGGGACTCTTGTTGCAGGTTTTCGGCTAAAGGAGGCGGTCTTATCATCATTTTGAAGATCCACAAAGCCCCTCTTTGCTCGATGCTCTTCGGAAGTGATTTGGCAGCAATAGATTGATGCACCAGGAAGGGGGAGGCAGCAAGCGTCGACTGCAATACGCTTATTCGACGTACCTATAACCCTTCAATATCTGCAAGGAAGAAGATAGTGATCACACCTGTGCAGGATGCCTCTACCAGTCAAGCTAGGGGGCATCCCCCGCGAGCTGAGCCGCTTGAGACCGACTTCCCTGTCCCGCCCCCCATACAGCCACAGTTTAGCCAAGCTGACCGGCTCGATGCCCTAACCCAGTAGGTTCAGGATTTGATGGCGGTGATTCAGGGACTGCAGGAACAGTGTTCAACCACTACGCCATTTCCATCTTAGCCCCCTCCGCCCCACGTGGAGGGTCATGAGGCCAGCAAGTCTCATCATGGCAGGACCCCTTCGGAGGCCTTCCACCGCGCATCGCCAAAACCTCATTGCCGGGAGACCTCCAAGCGGCAACGGTCTCCTTTCCATCACTCTGACCGCCTTCCCAAGCGGCGTAGTAGGAAGGAACATGAGCAAGTGCATTCCCTACACCGGCGACCTTCTCCCCATTCGTCCTCTGAATCTTCAAAGGGAGATTTTGATAGACGGATCGCTCACCGGGCTGAGCGACGATTAGACGAGTACCATCAGCAGCTGGAGGAGCTCAGCCATAGAATTACCAACCCCAACGGGGCGGACTACGACCACCGCCCCCCGCTATCTCATTGTATTATAGAGGAGCCGGTCCCACCCCGGTTCCGTCTGTCCCAGCTGGACCCATACGATGGCACCACAGACCCCTGGATCACCTGGAAAGCTACAAGGTCCTTATGCAGGTCCAGGGGCAACAGATTCTCTCCTTTGTGTTGCCTTCCCAGCTACACTTCGGAAGGCCGCACGAGCGTGGTATTATCATTTGCCACGACGTAGTATCAACTCCTTCAGGCAGCTAGAGCGATCTTTCTTGGCCCACTTCGATGCATGCCGAAAGATTTTTCGGGTGGCTGATAGCCTGTTTGCCGTCCAGCAGAGGAGCGGCGAAACCAATATAATATAATATTATATTGTAACATGATTCTTACATTATTGGGTTTAGCTGGTACTCTTTTTTTTTTTTGAAAACCAAGCTTGAATTTTATCTGTTTAAAGCTTTTCATTCAAAATTTTCAACCTCTTATATCATTCTTTTATTCCATTAATTACAGCATCATCTATATACAACAAAAAGCATTACTGAAAAGCTTGCATTATATATTATAATATAATTAAATAATAATATTTAAATATGATATGATATGGTTTGGTGTCAAGAGGTGGTTCTCCAATATCCCTCTCGAGCATTTCAGGGCCTTTTTATGTTCTACCGAGCTCAAAGAGGTGGGTGTAGTCTCGTGGTATAAAGCGCATGGTCTGATCTTCAAGTTTTTGTCGGATGATTTTCTCCCCATATGATTGAGAATTAGCTGCTACCATCACGTTAGAGTGATAACTGCGTCGAATGGATCAGACATGGAAGAGCAAACCGAGCTTTTCGATCTTTTGTTCGCCAACTAATATTAATTTTGATTTCGACGTGCTCAAATGTACTAATTCGACTGCTGAAATTAGAAGTTTTTCAGATGCTTTTATTTGATGGCTAACTGATAAAATACAGGGTTAATTACCATGATAAAAACCTTCATTTTTTAAAAACACTGATTGGTAACTGCTCTCTGTCAAATTTAGGTTTTGTTCTCAATACCCTTCTTGTGAGGGTTGCTCACTTTATATAAAAGTTATCGGACTAATTACAAGGCTAAAAATCAGCCATTACATAAGATACACATGATTATGTAATGTAAGAATAAATGTCTATCAATTCTATGCATATATACAATATACTCTACACTTATGACAATGATGCTGATTTTCTGCATAAACAATTCTCCCCTTGATGCGCCCTTAGTTAGCCAATTTGAATTTCAAAATTTAAATTAAAAACTTCGCTTAACTGATCCTTTGGCTCACCAAATTAGTCATGAAATCTGTCATTTTTGCATATCAAATCAGCCTTAAAATCTGCCATTTCTGAGCACCAAATCAGCCTTGGAATCTACCATTTCTGCTCCCATGACTAGCTGTTAATTCTACTAATACAAATCAGCCTTGGAATCTACCATTTCTGCTCCCTTGACTAGCTGTTAATTCTACTAATATCCCCCCTCAAATTGATGCTGGGCGATTGAGAAGCATCAATTTATCAATTAAGAACTGATGTCGGGGATGAGAGAGAGCCTTGGTGAAGACATCAGCAGTTTGGTGTTCAATAGAAATGTGTGGAAGAGTAATCTCCTGACGAGCAAAAGCTTCACGAATGGAATGACAATCCACTTCAATATGTTTGGTGCGCTCATGAAAAACAGGATTGGCAGCATGAAGAGGAGTAGGAGTAAGCTGTGAAACACTAAGTTCGCCTAACAACCCTCGAAGCCATATAATTTCAGAACAAGTAGACGACATAGCCCGATATTTAGACTCGGTGGATGACTTCGATACACGAGCCTGTTTCTTACTCTTCCAAGAAATGAGGGTGTTGCCAAGAAACATACACTAACCCGTAACAGAACGACGAGTATCCGCACAACCAGCCCAGTCGGCATCACTAAAACCCTTCAACTGTAAAGAATTCTCAGAGGAAAAAAATAAACCACGACCAGATGTCCCTTTGAGATATCGAAGAAGATGACGGACAGCGGCCAAATGTGTCTGGCAAGGAGCCTGCATAAACTGACTGACCTGCTGAACAACAAACAAAATATCAGGTCGAGTAATGGTCAAATAATTCAAACTGCCCACCAGCTGCCGATACATTGAAGGATCAGATAAGAGATCACCATCCGCCTGACGCAATTTTAAATTGACCTCCATAGGTGTAAGAACCAAATTTGCGTCTTGAAGGCCTGCTAAAGAAAGAAGTTCTTGGGTGTACTTATGCTGATGTAAGAGCATGCCATTTGGGCAATGGTGAACCTCCAATCCAAGAAAATATCTCAGTGGACCAAGATTTTTCATATGAAATGAAGATTTGAGATGCTATTGGAGTTGCTCAATTAACTGGAGATCAGATCCAGTAATCACAATATCATCGACATACACAAGAAGTATAACAATCCCAAGGCTAGTCTTGCGAAAGAATAGAGAGGAGTCATACTGACTCTGAGAAAAAGTGAAATCCAGTAGAGTAGTACGAAACTTCTCAAACCATGCCCGCGGTGCCTGCTTCAAACCATACAGAGATCGCTTTAAGCGACAAACCTCAACAGAAGAGGAAGGAAACAAGCCAGGAGGAGGAGACATAAATATTTCTTCCTTCAGATCACCATGTAGAAATGCATTCTTCACATCCATCTGTTGAAGCGACCATCCTTTCGAAATAGCAATGGCCATGATAGTGCGGATAGTAGTCATTTTGGCAACGAGAGCGAATGTTTCCTCATAATCAAGCCCATACTCCTATCTATTCCCGAGTGCTACTAGACGAGCTTTATATCTTTCAATAGATCCATCAGCACGTAGCTTGATGGTGTAGACCCATTTACACCCAATAAGTTTAACTCCAGCAAGACAAGGGACGATGTCCCAAGTGTGATTGTCCTGAAGAGCCTGAATTTCATCCTGCATAGCTTGGCGCCAACACTCTTGAGTAGAAGCCTGAGAATAAGACTTAGGCACAAAAGTAGTATCAAGAGTAGCCTGAAGAGTCGAAGAAGAAAAACCATACCAATCTGGGGGCCGGGAAATCCTAGTAGATCGTCGTGGCTCATGCGAGACAGGATCAGGTGGTGGTTCAGAGGAAGGAAGAGGCAGTGGACGACGTCGCTGATACATGATATCGGGCTTAGAAGGAGTATGAGATACATCATCAAATGCAGGAAGTGAAATAGAGGGAGAAACAAGATTAGTACGAGATGGAAAGAAATATTAATTTTCAAAGAAAATCACATTGCGAGAAATACGAAGCTTGTTAGCATCCGCATCATAACACACAAATCCTTTATGAGAGTTACTATAACCAAGAAAAGCACACTGAACACATTGAGCAGAAAGCTTGTGACAGTTCAATGGGAGGTAAATGAACAAAACAAATGCAACCAAATACATGCAAATAATTATAATTAGGAGAAATACCAAACAAACAAGAATATGGAGAATCAAGATGCAAGGTAGGAGAAGGTAGACGATTAATCAAATATACAGCTGTAGATAATGTTTCTACCCAAAATCTAGAAGGTACAGAAGATTCAAGCATCAATGTACGAACAACATCTAAAAGATGTCTATTCTTACGCTCGGCGATGCCATTTTGTTGAGGGGTGTAAGGACACGAATGTTGAGAAAGAATACCCTTCTATTGGAGAAAAGATTGAAATCATGAGACATGTATTCTCCCCCAGAATCTGAACGGAAGATCTTAATACAGGTAAAAATTGAGTTTCTACATAGGCAACAAAAGTTTTGAAGGTTGAAAACACATCCGCTTTAGAACGAAGAAAATAGACCCACGTGAAACGACTGTAATCATCAATAAATGTCACAAAATATTGGTATTGAGCATAAGAAAGAACATGACTCATACCCCAAACATCAGAATGAATAATATCAAAGCATGTAGAAGCACGACTACCTTGCAAAGGAAAAGGTAAAGATTTGCTTTTTTTTTTTTAGTTTATAAGGAGCACAATCAAAAGGCAAGGAAGAAAACTCATTTGTATTACTCAAATAACCATGTTTCATAAGATGTGTCAAAATTACAGAGTTGAGATGATCCAATTTCTTATGCCAAAGATGGCTATTATTATTAGCAATAGCAGAACAACCAACAAAATTTGAACGAGGAATGGAAAACGACTGAAGAGAAAAAAGACGTCCCACTTAGGCCCCTTCGCTATCTCCTGTCCCGACGCTTGATCCTGCACACGATAACCAGAACGATCAAATGAATAGAACAATTATCTTCTACTAATTGTCCAACAAAAATGAGATTGACAGATAAATTAGGAGACACAAAAACATCAGTAAAGGAAGACCCCAGATTTCCAACTGCAGTAATGGGAAGAGTACTGCCATCTGCAATCTGAATATATTGCTTACCATCATACTTACGAACATCTTGTAAAGCTACCAAACTTCCAATCATGTGATTGGAAGCTGCAGAGTCAATTAACTAAGGAGAAGGAAGGAGATGTTTCTTGCCTTGGAGACCAAGAGCAGAAAGGGCAGAAATAATCATCTGTTGAACATGCTTGGGCATTATGTTGGAAGAAGAACTTGAAACTGTGGGCAGAGTGGAAGACATAGGCACAAAAGCAGACTAAACAGCAGTATGAAAAACAGGAGCAGATTTATTCTGAGGGCGTATACGACAATCCTTAAGGATATGACCCTTCTTCTTGCAATAATTACAGAATTTCTTGCTGCAATATTTTGCAATATGCCCAATTTCCTTGCAACTATAACATTGTAGTGGAGATCTACGTCGTCCTTTGCCTTGAGCAGCGTATGCCATATTAACCATCTCAGAACCACCAGTGTTTGATCAAGGCCAAGCTGTGAGGCAAGACGCTGTTCTTCACGCAAGAGTTCACCCAAGCAATCCTCCAAAGAGGGGACAGGTGTGCGATTGATTAACCCAGCTCGTGCACTTTCAAACTCGGGTCTGAGCTTCATCAAGAATTGATCCCGCTGGCTCTCAGAATGAACCGCTTGTAGTGCTGCCAAAGCTTCTTTGGGAACCTGAAAATGCACCAATCCAGAATAATCACTCCATAAATTAATAAAATCAGAATAAAAATGCTCAATAGAAAGATTCCCCTGGAGATAGTTTCCAATGTCTAACTCCAATTGAAACTTTCAGGCAGAATTATTTTGATAATAAATTTGCCGAAGGTAATCCCACATTTCCTTAACAGTAGTGAACCTACGAAGATTATTGACCATATAAGGTTCAACAGAGCTGAGTAGCCAGGAAGCAATTTTAGCATCCTTGCTTTCCCATAAACTAAGCTCCTTGGAATCAGTTGGAGCCTTAGAAGACCCATCCAAATGACCCTATAACTCCTTCCCTTTCACAAACATCCTGAACTGGAATTCCCAACTGGAGTAGTTCTTGCCATTAAGGCGAATAATAGAATTTTCTCCAGACATAATAAAAAAAATTGATAGAGCAGAGAAATCACAACAGTTACTCTTCAGAATCTATCGACAGCTACCAAGCAACAAAAAAAAAAACAAGATCCGACGGTCACCAAGAAACCCTCAAGAAATCAAGAATTTAAACAAGCCAAGAGAAAACCACGAAAATAATTATGGTCACCAAGAAATCCTCAAGAAATCAAGAATTCAAACAAGCCAAGAGAAAACCATGAAAATAATTTGTGGCTCTGATACCATATCAAATTTAGGTTTTGTTCTCAATACCCTTCTTGTGAGGGTTGCTCACTTTATATAAAAGTTGTCGGACTAATTACAAGGCTAAAAATCAGCCATTACATAAGATACACATGATTATGTAATGTAAGAATAAATGTCTATCAATTTTATGCATATATACAATATACTCTACACTTATGGCAATAGTGCTGATTTTCTGCCTAAACAATTCTCCCCTTGATGCGCCCTTAGTTAGCCAATTTAAATTTCAAAATTTAAATTCAAAACTTTGGCTTAATTGGTCCTTTGGCTCGCCAAAATAGTCATGAAATCTGTCATTTTTGCATATCAAATCAGCCTTGGAATCTGCCATTTCTGAGCACCAAATCAGCCTTGGAATCTACCATTTCTGCTCCCTTGACTAGCTGTTAATTCTACTAATATAAATCAGCCTTGGAATCTACCATTTCTGCTCCCTTGACTAGCTGTTAATTCTACTAATACTCTCAATCTAACATTGAAACTCTGAAACTGAGATAAGAAAGTAGCAAATAGGAAAATTAAAACACTGGCGTTTTATGCTTCAACTAGTTCTGCAGTTCTTGCGTTTTATGCACTCGAATGATCAGTAACAAACAACGAGGAGCTCAAGATGAGGAAGCGTGTATACCATTCTCCCTACCCCAAGTGCACGATTAGCATGGACCCCTTTGAATACGATGGCCAAATACTATATATAATTCATACGTAGCAACAGGTGGTAACAACAGCAGCAACAATTATGGACGGCGAGTCCATGAGAAGGCTTTCGACTGGGTTCATGTCATTAACCATGGGTTGTGCTGTTTGTTCATGTCAAACAATCTATCGCTGTACATTTGTTGCCTAAATACATTAAAAAAAAGCAGTGATGCTCCTTATATGAAGCTTAATTCATGACTCTGATGATCATTTTTGCTAGCGCGAGAGAGAAATGATTTCATATCATATATAATAACAAACTTGAGATGAGAATCGTTGAATCTCTTTGAACCTCATGCTATATATATATATGAGCTACCGTTGGAGCTCATATATAGCATGAAGGACGACCATGGTAAGCCAAGAATTGGAGAGAGAAGAATCGTAGAGATTAAAAAGCACCAGGTATGTTAACTGCCATTGAGAGAGAAGAAACGTTGAAACGCGTGAATGTAGTAGTTAAGATGGAAATCTAGCTCCGATTCCACTCCATCACCCGCCTTCTTCTCCTTGTCCTATCAGTCAACCTCGTCCAGTCCACCTTCTTCCCCTTTTCCCCCATTAATAGAGAGAACTTGTTTTACAATATATGTGTGATGCCGTTTTCAATAGTTTAACATCGACAAATTGAGAAAAGATTATATGTCGATTAAGAAAGATGAACAAGTACCAATTGGGATCCTATGGTAACTCAAATTAGTGTGTGATGACGCCCGATCACCTGTATTGAGCGCCAAGAAGACTGATCCGGTCGCTGATGAGATTCTCGCCCAGCCGAACAACCTACAAGAAGTCCCAAGATCGGATGAGTTCTCCGGTGGGGACCCTTCGATGCCCAAGTCAGCGATCAAGGTCACAGCTGAGGAAGAGCTCGAGAGAGCTCCTTTGGGGTGGAGAAAGCTCTGAGATGGAGTTTCTCCCGGATAATAGAATGAGAGGGTGATTATTTGTGCATACATGATGTTGACCCAATTGAGGATTTTGATGATTTACAAAACTAATTGAGTATAACATTTGATGTTACTAATGATTTTAATTAAGTTTTTCAGATTATAAGTCTAATTGATGATCAAAATCAAGAAGGAAAATCAAGTTCTGGTTTGAATCTAATGTCAAGGTAAGACGGCAGACATTAGAGTCGACAAATGGAATCGCAGATCTGACTCCGGAAAATGGCACAGACTTAGAGTCGACTCCGGGACTGTGAGAGCCGACTCTATCAGAACAACATAACGTTGGATTTTCAGGCCACGACTTAGAGTCGACTCCCGGACTGTTAGAGTCGACTCCAGAAGAATTTTGTGTCGACCCCAGAAAAGTCAGAGACGACTCTAGATCGAGCGGATTAAATTATTTTGAGTTAGAGCCGACTCCAGAAAAGCCAGAGCCGACTCCAGAATGTCAGACACGGCTCCAGAACTGTCAGAACGACTCTAAACTTTAATGTTGAGAAATTATTGAAACATATTGCCCCAACTTTATTGATTTTGATGATTTCCAAAAGCCATGAGTATCTTAAAGAAAACAATGTGTTTATTTATCAAAATCTTGAGCTTATTCAATTGAAAGGAATGAACTTTCAATGTTTATATCAAATGAGTTTTGAACCGTTAGAAAAAGAAGTTTCATGTTGTATGCTCAAAAGGATTTCAAAAAGGAATTTTTAATACATTATAATTCAATTGATGAATTCTTGAAACATGTCTTGAATCCATGATAAACGTTATATTCAAGTCAAATTTATATTTTAAATTTAATTGGGACAAGTTTTAAAGTCAATCAGAACAGTTTTCTGATTTTTGTATCGGTCCCGAGCCGACTCATGAGTTTCCGAGTCGACTCCCCAATTTCCTGAGTTTCTCGAGTCGACCCTTGGCTTTCAAGAGTCGACCCCTGAATTCTTGCGAGCCGACTCCTGTCTGTGCGAGTCGACTCCGCTCAAACAACAGACCCATGTTTTTTGAGCACTTCTCGAGTCGACTCCCCATTTTCCTCGAGTCGACTCCCGCTTTCAGGAGCCGACACTGTATTTTCGCGAGTCGACCCCTCAATGGTTAAAATGTTTCTATTTTGGTAATCGACGATCTCGAGCCGACTCCCTCAGAGCTCGAGTCGACTCCGCGAAATCTGGGCGCGATTTTTAACGATGACACATCAGCCCCAACGGTAAGATTTTTGAATAACGGCTATTTTTCCCTGTCTCTAACGGATATATTTTTTGCAGATTCTATAAACGGCTAGATTTCCACCAAAAAAATCAAAGGAAAATCTATAAAAAGGGAAAAACAACCGTTTGAAAAAGAAAAAAGAAACAAAATCAAATCAAATCAAAAGGAGCTTATATCCAAGAGAGCTTTCTTCAAAACCTTCCACTCCACAAAGCTCAAAGAAGAATCCAAGCGTTCAAATAGAGAAAAATCGAGGATTCTCAACTAGAAGAAAGAGATTCAACTTCTCAACTTCAACTGCATCAAGAATCGGAGCTGAGGCTTGATTCAACCCAGCAAGGAGAAGAGGAAGAGAAAAGAAGAAAAGCTCAAAGCCAAACAACTTCAAACCAGGCTTTTCTAAACCTATTTACTTTTCTTTGAATATTGCTCATTAAGGAGCTGTGAAAATTTAAAACATTCTTATTTGTTTGCCTAGTTCAATCAAAGGGGATTGAACTAGTGGAGGTTGTTAACCTCGGGTCAAGCTAGTTTTGCTTGAGTTTGGGTTGTGTGCTGGTGAGCCCGAAAAACCGGCTGGGTTCGTTGTGATCCCGGGTAAAACAACAAGTTTGAGTTGTGAACTTGTAAAACAACTCGGCTGTAATCGAGGAGATTATAGTGTGGACCCAAGTAGGATCTTGGGAGTGGACGTAGGTGTTGGATACACCGAACCACTATAAAATCTTTGTGTTTGCCGTGCTTCCATTGTCTCTATCTCTATCTCTATTTTATTCGTTGTACTTTATTTTATTGCATTTATTTTCATTCATCTTAAGCAAACAATTTTCAAGAGGCTAAATTTTTAAAGAACCCAATTCACCCCCCCTCTTGGGTTGTCATCTGGGCCAACAATTGGTATCAGAGCAAGTGCTCATTAGATTTTGATCACACGATCAAGAGCTAAAGATCCAAATGGCAACTCAAGTTGGATCATTTGCCGAAGGTCATTCTACAAATAGACCTCCTTTTTAATGGTTCCAACTATTCTTATTGGAAAGCAAGAATGAGGATATTCATTCAAGCTTCTGATTATGAATTGTGGGGTGTTATAACTAATGGACCTAGTACACCCACACACGTTGTTGATGGCACTATTGTTCCTAAGCCCGAAAGGGATTGGAATGATAATGATAGGAAAATGGCACAGCTCAATGCTAAGGCCATGAATGTCTTATATTGCTCTTTAGATGCTAATGAATTTAATAGAATCTCCACTTGTAATTCCGCAAAGGAGATTTGGGATAGATTAGAGGTTACCCATGAGGGTACTAACCAAGTAAAAGAATCCAAAATAAACATTCTTGTTCATAAATATGAGTTATTTTGCATGGAACAAACTGAAAATATAGCAGCATGTATACTAGATTTACTGATATTGTAAATGGGTTGAAAAGTTTAGGCAAAACATATTCTAACTCTGAACTTGTCCGTAAAATTCTCAGGTCACTTCCAAGAACGTGGGAAGCGAAGGTGACAGCAATCCAAGAAGCAAAGGACCTCAACACCTTACCCTTAGAGGAGCTTCTAGGATCCCTAATGACCCATGAATTGACCATGAAGCAGCACATAGAAGAAGATGTGAAAAAGAAAAAGACCATAGCTCTTAAGGCTGCTGAAAATGAGGAGAGCTGCAATGATAGTAGTGAGAAGATGATGATGAGACAGCTCTTAGCAAGAAGTTCAAAAAATTCATGAGGAAAAGACCCTTCCACAAGAAGAAATTTGGAACTAAGGCAGAGAAAGAAAAGAAAAAGACCCAATATGAATGTAAAAACCGGGGCATTAATATGATTGTCCTCAACTGAAAAAGACCTCAAGAAAAAGAAAGCTTATGGAACTGGATGAATCCTCATCGGAGGAAGAACAAAAGGAGGTTGCTAACATTTGCTTTATGGCAAACGAGGATGAGGTAAGTTCTGAAAACCCTTGCGATGAATTTGCTTTTGATGAATTATTTGATGCTTTTAATGAACTTGTTGGTGATTTCAAAATTTGAAAAAGAAATATAAGTTTTTGAAAAATAAAATTTATTTGATTTGATTGAAAAAGAAAAGAAACTAAAAACTGAAAAAGGAAAAAAAGAATAATGAAAATGAAAACTAAAGAAGAAGTTGATAAAAATAAAAGTATTGTTGACAAATTCACTTATAGTTCAGAAAACTTAATTTATTGTTAAGTAATCAAAGAGCTATATATGATAAGGCTGGTTTAGGATATAGACCTATTTGAAACAAAAATTTGTCAAAAACTTTTTTAGAAAGAACAAAACAATGATAATGTTACATGTAACTGTAACAAGAAGGGACACAAAGTTTTGAATGCAATTTAAGAAAATAGATAAGAAGATAAATAGTAAAGGAAAGAAAATTTGGGTTCCTAAAGGAACAATTGTTTATGCTACTAACCATGAAGGACCCAAGAAAGCTTGGGTACCTAA